>JAPYZP010002153.1:0-16062 GCA_030522985.1 Torymus sinensis
TACATATATAATGGAATATAATTTCTCTAGTCAGATATCAAAACAAAACAAACATCACAGCAAGGTGTTTTGGAATTTATACTCTGAATTAATATACTTCACATCTGACGTACGTTTAGCAAGAGCCATTATTATATTAGACTTGCTTTTTTAATACTGCGGTAATGAAATTTTGAATATAAATCAAATTAATTATAAATAATCAAAATTTAATTAATTTTTAAAAAATGGAAGAAAAGATCAAAATGTGAAGAAAAATAATCATTGGACCAACCATTTGTTTGTAATAGAGGTTCGTAGTTTTCGTTCAACCAGTGAACAGATTCGGTAAAATTCCCAAACCAACTGATACATTCCAATGTGAGATCCTCGCCTTTAATTATTTCTTTTGGATAATTTACTTCTACAATGTCTATTCGAAAATTTGTTATTAGTATACTTAAGTAATTACTTAAGTATTAATACTTCAAATTTATATTTATTGTACTTAATAAAAATCACTTTCACTAACCGTAAACACGAATAAATGCCGCTGCTGTATGTGAATCTGTAGAACCATTTAACTTGCAAATATACAATCCCATATCATTGAAAGTTACATTTTCTACAATTAATTCTGATACAACGTTGTTTAAATGGTTATTTTTTAATGACGCATAATGTTTAATTTGTCTTGAATCCTGTATAAGTAACTCAAATTATAGAAAAGCCAAATATATTACTTTCAAATTAATTTTAGAAACTTTAAATATTTAAATAAGTACATATCTGAATCGATATTACCGGATCTCGAGGTGTAATCCATATAACATTGTCAGATATTTTCGAAATTTCGAAATTGCAGTAAACGTGCAGAATCTGACCTTTAATAACATGTCTTATGCTGCTCTTATCAATTATTGGTTCACGTACGGAAGTTTTATTGATAATCTTAATATTATATAAAATCTCTGGAATTGATACGTTTTTATCAATTTTACATTTATAATTGCCACCATCCCATTCTGAAGGGTTCAGAATTCTAAATCCCTTTGCCGAATCATAAGTAACAATACTTTTATTGAGAGTAAGTTTCTATAAAACGTAACTGCTATATTATTACTATTGTAAAAAAGCATTAGTCGTACTTGGTATCGTTACACGACAAGGTAGATATAGTGTTTGATCAATAGGAATAAAAAGCGAGTTATTCTGTCTTGTTTGAACAAATAGATTATTTAAAGCTAAAAAGATCCATGAAGTATGAAAAATTCGATAATATTTAAAACTTCTTCAAAATTGGACTCTATATAAAAATATTACATTGAACATAGACGTAAACACCCCAGCGTAAAGGAGTATTTTCCAAGCCAATTGGAAAATAAGAGGTTTCATCAGTTTCTATACATTTATACCACCCTGTGTCACCAAAAACTGTTTTTTCTCGATGAAACACCCATTCCTCGTCTGCATCAACGGTACGTCGCGAAGTTATTTCGTGTTTGGATGTTGATATCTTTTAGACAATGATTTATTGTCATTAAATACGTAACAATTGATAATAACAAAAAAATAAAATAGTTAAAGGCATTTATTTGAATGATTGAGTTTACAAAGATATGATATAGCATTAGTTGTTATGAATGTCAACTATAACTAACTATATCAAACTTCGTTTTTACATATATTATGAAACATCACGATTGCTACTATTCAGAAGAGCCTTACATCTTCGACATTGCAAAAACTGGTACATCTTAAACACTAATAATACATTATATTTTTATGAAAATTGTACGGGCATTCATAAAAAATTATTTGTTTTCTATAATGACCAAAACTCGATTATTTCGATTGTATTCAAGCGTTTTTAATTGTTCTTTTAGGTTAACTTACTAGGATTTATTTATTATTATTAAAATTATTAATTTTCGATACATTAAGCTTAAAAATCTGTTTTTTCAAATTTTTATTTGCTCTGTTATTTTTTTATTATTCAATGGTACTTATATAATTAAACGAATATCTGGCGCAAAATTCGTTGGCATCCGTCGAAATTTCGCTGAGAAAATAGTTTTAGGTTGCAAATTTTCAGAATTTGAAGTTTTCAATTTTCACTCTGACAAAAATATAAGGCTCATCTCCCGAGAAGCGGTCTAAAAATTGCTAAATGTAAGCATATTTTACCCCACTAAAAATATCAGTTTCTGGATAGGCAATAGTGAATGTATTTGTATTATTGCATCTAATTATTAATTCGTCTCCTTCATCTATAACAACAGTTTTCAACTCTAGGCCAATAATAATATTGTGAGTGGTTAATCCTCGTATAATATTATTTGCTGAAAAATATATATATATAATATGTGTTACATTATATAAAAATGAATTATATAATATTATTTCTGTTTTATTGACATTCGTAGTTGACATCATTTATGAACCCCTATAAGTATATAATAAACGAAATTCCTATTTAAAAATGAATTTCTATAATTCTCGCCCTGAAACGTTTAGTTTTATTTTTATATCCACATAACGAACATGATTAGAAAGGAAGTCCTTTTGTGATAATGAGCTTCACTATCATGTCAACTATGTTTACGAATAAAATGATCATAGTAGAATGTATCTATATATTATAAAATATAATTTCTATTATATGATAAAAAATAAAATTTTCTATCTGAACTTGAGTCAAATATGTAATTATAATGATAAAAACTAAAAGATAATCGTAAATTTTTACGAGCGTATTTATTATTGTTAATTAGAAAAACATAAAAATTCTTCAAATCATATAAAGAGCACTTAATTAAAAATATAGAAATTATTAACAAAATGATTATGACTTTCTTTTATTTTTCATTTATATCAACATCTAACATTTTCATGAATTCCCTGCCCATACTTTCTTATTCCTCGCGTATACCTATATGCTCGCGCGTACGTTGACCGACATATATACGTATAATTAATACACATATATATATATTTCTTAATCTTATAAAATGATTACATAAAATGACACCAAATTTAGCTTTCAATAATAGATAAATGTTATATTGTAAATACCTTTAAATAAAAGTAGAAATAATAACGATAGTCGCAGGCTCATTTTTTAATTTATGAACGTATATAGTATAATTTACTATAAAAACTAAATTTTGGCAATAATTACTTCGAAAAATTCTATATAATGCAATTTTCTTATTCAATGTAATGAAGTTCGTGTATTCACAGAATGGTAACTACAATTCTTAAATTTACAGCTGTGACTGATATGACAGTAGCACGCATACTGATTTAAAGACTAAAGCGTGTGATGGGAAGGACCAAATGATATAAAAACGCGTAATGAGTAGGAATAAAAGAAATTAAAACTCATAAATTTTGGTGGTATACGTAGATCTTTTTAAACAAAAATTTCATTGAAGTATCTAATCAAATTTTGTTAAATTGTTAATAATTATAATAAAAGGCCTTAAAAATTAAAAATATACAACATATATTTTCTCGAATTAATCTTAATAATACTTATTGGATGATAGTATATAGGGATATCATGAAAAAGAAAACAATATGGACGAAATGTATTATTTTATTTTCATCAAATGTATGTTAAAATAAAATGCAGTAAATGATTGTATATGAGAATGTTAAAATAAATTAGAGAGAATTGTTAAATATAATGTTTACAAAAATTTTCAGGATCACATTATGTTAACACATTATTTTATCGCATTTTTATCCTAAGTAAAATAATTTTTTAATATTATTACTTGTTTTAATTCACAGTTTGAGTCAATTTTTTAAAAGTCTATTTATCAAATTCATTTATATATATATTCTAACGTATGCATCACACATTTTGAGGAAAAAATTATTTTACGCGAAGCATAAGACTTCATCAAATACGAACTACTATACGTTATAAATTCTTTGGTAAGAATCACGATTGTTAAACCTAGCTATTAGCAGGTAAGTTTTCGTATTTCTAGGAAATGGCAAGGGCCGCCAATGTGGATTCAACAATATTATTATCAGAGCAAACCAGCAAGAGACAAAATATTGCTTCACGTTGTCATGTAGGATCGGCTTTTTAAAGCTATTCTATAATACCATATACGTACTCGATTTAACTACGATCAGTCTGAAAATATTCGATCATAGGTAGTTGTTCTCCTAAATTTAATTATATTACAAATTCGTGATTATAATGTATAACTATTGTGCTTTATTATTTTAGAGTGGTCAATGATGGGCATCCTTAATTTATTAATCAATAAATAAAATTGTGAAATATTTTACACCATGTTATTTTGTTTATGAATTACTATATGCTTTTATACAAGCTTTTAAATGTCATGAGAAATTATATGAATGTTATACGAAAGTGATGAATCTAATGATAATAAATATCATTTAAGTATTCCGTGTGCCGTGTAATTTACGTAAGAAATCAAGGACGCTCACCTGTTTAAAAGTTTTCGTCTATCACATTGTTGCTGGTATGGTAAAACTATAAAACTAATTTAGCTGTTTTCTTAAGATAAAATGGACGTAAGCCAGACATAAATAATCAGAAAAAATTTTTAAAACTTCATTTTTCTGTATTGCACGTGCAATCTAGGCCAATCTAATATTAGAGGAACTTTTATTTGAAAGAAAACGCTAAGAACTAATCAAGTCAAAAATAAAACTAACTAAAATAATTAAGTAGTGCAAGTAATGTGCGCTTATGTGGAGAATGAATCTGACAAAAAATTATGAAATAAAAAACAAAGACAATTAACTCTTAATTGAGTAGATAAAAATTTAAATTAACAATAAACCAATAATTTTACTTTCACAAATACTAATACAATTTTTTGTCAGGAAAATCATGTCTCTAGACGATTATTATAAAAGCAATTATAATAATTAATGAAGCATTCATTGTTACTTATAAATACGGACGCTATATCGTATTTATAAGAATTATACATTATTGTACAAAAATTCTGTTTCATAAACGCATTATTCGTATTGAAAAAAATGCATCATCTGTATCAAGAAATAATTTCAAGCAACTGTAGCTGTTTAGTCAAGTATAAGTCTTTAAAGTCACTATATAGCCAAGAAACTCAAAAATTTCTTGACACTGGAAGTTTCTGGTAATGATATAGCCCACTTTCTTAATCCAGTGAGTAAAACTGAGCTTGTCACAAGAATGGCACCTCCCACTGAGTATCTGTTTGGTATTTCATTAAAAAATAATACCTGCCAGAAAAATGCAAAAACAATATCTGCTGATCTGGCTATGGCGACGGGTCCAGCCTGTTCCATCTGCAAAGCTAATGTTAATAATATTTGTCCTCCAAAGCTGAAGAGTGCCAGGGCAACTACTAGTAACCTAACAATAAAATATTTGATTAAATTTTGCAATCCAATTAGTTAAATTAATTAATAGTATGTAAAAAAATATAATAATAATAATATATGTAAAACTATTCTATATTAAATTTCCAATATTAATATTTTTTACATGATAATTTACCTGTCAGTACCACAACGAGGTAAGCATAAAGCACCTATTGCCCAACTGACCACAACTGTCTGTACAAGTGCAAAAGATCCAAAATTTGTCATTATTACTGAAAAATGTAAGCCTTTTAAAGCTCTTAATAAAACATAAGCATTTGCTCCAAATAATGTTGCTGAGAAAGCTGCTACTGCACCCCATAAATCAGCATGTTCCGTTTTTACATGATTATCACTCAAGGATACTACTGTGTGACCAAATAACAAAGGCGGGCGAGTAATTAACACTACACCAATTAGTGTCAGACAGACAGTGACTACGTTGAATAAACCACAAGGTTCCTTGAGAAATATTCTGGCAAATATTGCTACGAATACAGGCACAGAGAAAACTATAACTGATGCGTCAGCTAAAGGCATGTGTCTGAATGCATAAAAGCTGAGCATAAGTCCAGTCGTTCCAACAAAACTTCTGAGAAGTAGCATGACTCGCCGACCCTTTGGAAAAGGATGATCACCTTTATAAATGACTATTGGGATGGCTGGCAATAGTACCCCAACAAATCGAAAGGTAGCTAGCTCGTTTGGGTTTACCTAATGAAAATGTTTCAAATTAATTTCTGTAATATGTACTGTACAGCAAGCAATTAAAATCTAAATGTTCTTGAAGTCTACAGATAAATCAAGTACTTGTTATCATTATAGACGTTTTTTATAAATTATATAATATCAAGTATTTCCTTGTAGTTATAAGAAAAGTTTAAAATTTTATTCACAGTATGCATTTAGAGAAAATATCAAAAAACATTTAAAATCTTACCTCAACTAAAGCTTTAACAATGACACTGCATAGTGAAAAGAAGAGAGATGACAAAGTGGCTAAAACAAGGCCAAGGTATGGACAGGTTTTACATTTTGGTGTAGAAAAATTACTCTGACGAGGAACAGTTGTGCACTCGATGTCACCATCCACTAAATGCTGCAACTCTACGTGTTCTGGCATTCCTGCAAAAGCCAAATCAAATACTTTCATATAGATGTAAACTAAGCTTGCAAGCACAGAAATGAAGCGGTAAGCGTATATAGAGCTCGATCGCATTAAAAACGAGATACTGACTGGCAATCAAAGATGCTAACTCGAGTCGGCAAAAAAGGGTTGAGCGGTAAAAAACTTTATCGAGCCTTATTTAGCGATAGCGATCGAGAAGCGATGATCCTCCTCATGGCTGATACACTTTTCTCTTATCGATTGAGTGCCAGGAGTCGGAGAGTGCGGCAAGACGCTCATGCTCCTTTTTACTTATAACGGAGGTCGCCTAGAGAGCCATCGGATCGCGCTCGTCCCTCTGTCTCTTTCTCTCTCTCACTCTCTTAGTCTCTTTCTCTCTTGTTATCTCTCTTGTTATCTCCTTGCTGTCTCTCTTGCTGTCTCTCTTGCTGTCTCCCGACCGACCGACCCGTGTATAGCACACGCTGCTGGCCGCTGCCGCCACCGCCTCCGCGAGAGCGCCGTTTCAGTACCTACTTATAGACAATCGAACAACAATCAGCTGAGCCGCGCAAACGAGCGAGGAAGCGAAACAGCGGCGCCTGCTGCCATCTGCTGCCATCTTTCTTCTGCGGCTGCGTACAGCGTAGTGCAGAAGTGGAAGTGCAGACTGCTGGTCTGGTACTCGTAGAGTAGACGTCAAATCTTTAGCCTTAGGTACCGTTACGTTCGCTTCAGCGTTAAATACATCGCTTTTTATATTGATTACTTACTGATTATACTCGAACAAAGGGGTTAGCTTCAATTTCATTGAAATGGATACCTAGTTCGTAATTAATAACTTTTGGTATCTTGGTGGAGATGCTAACATGACATCATCTGTAAGGTGAGTCATTATTGTTGTCCAGGGAAGCTCAAAGTTATTGACGTTAATATTTTCATTAATATAAGCATATTAGTGCTAAAGTAAACGAGTAATTGTCTTTGGTAATAGTTAAAAGTAAAAACTGTGTATTAATCAATAATTTTTTACAGGTAATGTGAAAGCTCCATCATGAAATTGTTGATGTTCTTTATCTTGGTGACTGCCCTTGTGGCATTTGCCTCATGCAGCGATATAACAAATGCTGTATTTGGCAAAGAATTAGATGGAATGCCTGCTGCTTTTGGTGATTTCAATTCAGATGAGCTTACAGATGTGTTTGTTCTAAGTAAAGATGGCAAAACAGTACAGATTATGTTTGCGTCTGTTGAAGAACCACTTTTACAACCCAAAAAAGGATTTAGTTGTGCTTTTAATGAAACAGTTTCAAGTGTTGTACCAGGTGACTTTGATGGAGATGTTTTCATGGATATTTTAGTTACCACAGTAAATATAAACAGGACAACAAATGTATATATACTTTGGGGTGGTAATGAACAGTTGAATTGTACCGAAGCAACTAAACCACTTTTTCAAATGAGAGGTCAACCATTGGCTATAGATTACAATCAAGATATGATAATTGATCTTTTTGGAGCTGACCTAAATAGAAATAGAGTATTTTGGGTGTTCAATTCCCAAAGAAAACCTCCCAAGGAAATCCCCATGGAAAAACCTAAAAATTTACCAGGTAAACAAACTTATCATATTAATATGTATGTCTTTGTTTTATTTATCGTAATAAATTTTTATTATGAGAAATTTGTTATTAAATTTGTTTTGTTTTTTATTATTTAGAGCTTTTGCCTATAAAAGAACCTCATGCTAATGCATTTTTGGATCTGAACAATGACTTTTACTCTGATCTTGTGGTAACAACTGATAAATATTTTGAGATATGGCATGGCAAAGAAAATGGTTTTGATTTCCATAAAATAATTAAACACCCTCCAATAGAGCCTAATGGATTTATAGGACAGTCACTACATTTAGATGTAGAATTAATGGGGAAAATAGATTTAATTTTACCAGTTTGTTCTGATGATACCTGTGTAAAGAGTTCCATCTGGGTCCATTCAGAAACAGAAGGATGGAATAGTTTGCAATTTGAGTTTAAAGATAACTCTAACGTTATGTGGGGATTTGCTAAAGATGGAGGGCAACGATATACAGATGCAATAACTTTACGAGGTGGAGATTTTAATATGGATGGATACCCAGATTTGCTTGCTACTTTAAGATCATCTGCAAATCAGCACACCCGATCGTTTCTTCTTGAAAATATTCATTGTGATAGCTGCACAACATTTAATAGAACTTTCAAAATTCGTTGGAATGCACTTAACCCATTCAATAACGAAAGTGTCATGGCAGTATTTTATGACTTCTATCAAGATGGTATGTTCTTTAGATTTCAATCCATTTTATGATATAAATTAATAATTATTTTATTCTATTCAGCAGATAAAATTAATTTCAATAAAATTTATAATAATTTACAGGTATTTTAGACGTTATACTAGTAATGAAAGATACTAAAGTCTACAAAACAGCTGCATTTAAAAACAGTCTAGATTATGATGCTAACTTTGTGAAAGTAATGGTTCTCACTGGAAGGACAAACAGCAAGTATCCAATTTCTCCAGGTAGCCTTGGTAAAAAGAAAAGAACATATGGAACGAATTTACCAGGACCTTCTATAGCTTACAAAACTACAACTCAAGATGGAAATCCTCGAAGTGCAATTGCAGCACAATTACCGCAAAGTGCTCATTTTTCACTGAATTTACCTTTTACAACTTTTGGCTTAGGGAGAACACCAAATTTCATTGACTCTTTAACTATTGGGGTAAGTTCAATTTATTTTTATTTTTATTTAAATTTCTTGTCATTCCACAATAAATACTTGAGAAAAATTAATTTAAAATTAGAAAATAAAGAAAAATTACACAAACAGAATGGTTATTATTTCGTAATATAATTACAGTGTTTAATTTTTATCATATGTAACTTTCATTTTTATTAAATCTTATGACATAGTTAATTACAAATACTGGTATTTCTTAAATTACTTCACAATATTAGAGATCATAGACACAAAATGCCAGAAAATATCATATATTCTCTTTAGTTAAGTAGAAATTTAAATGCATGATTATTTGAATTAAAATGAGAGTTCAAAGAAAAAAATATTTTTGATCTACAAAATCTATTTTTTTTATCTAATCTATTACTTCTTGATTTTTTGATTTATCAAATATGTAAAATTGTACAAATATCTTAAGTTTTAGGATTGGTTTTTGGCATTATTATAATTTTTAATTTTCACAGCTTATGATGGAACTTATTTCTTTTTTCTTATTCTTTTCAACTCAAAATATTGCCTTTGACTGACAGCATATATTATTAAACACATATGCAATTACATGTAGTTCTGGTTAAAACATTTCATTGAATACAAATTAAAAAATGTCGTTTAATTTATGTTAATAATTTAACTGGTATATTTTGATAAATTATTTTAAATTATATATTATTTATGAGGCAATTTAACAATTATGGAAAAAATAAAGCATTTTAATATCTAATACAACAAAATAATTTTAGTAATATTTTAATAAACAAACAGAATATTGTTTTTTGTTTTCAATTCAATATTGTAACCAGAAAGATTATCAACAATTCTATAATTCTTTTTTAATTTTTAGCTGTCCAATAGATCAAGAGAGTGGCCACAAATTATTCCTAATTCTCAGATGGTAGTAATACCAAATCCCCCAACAGATCCTTCAAGATGGAAAGCTCAACTCTTTGTTACGCCGAGTAAATTGATTCTGTTAAGTGCGGCCGCGTTGACGGGAACCTGCGGATTGATAACCGCAATAATTGCTGCTCTGTACTGGAAGGAAAGGAGAGAGGATAAAATTGAGAAACTGCAAGAAGCACACAGGTTCCATTTTGATGCAATGTAAAATAAGACATGCTGAATTTAAATTAATTCCCTGTCATTGTTAATATCTACTTTATAATCAAGTTAATCTGAGCGATTAATACACTATTGAATCTTAATCTTTCCAACGAATATGATTCGTACAATGTCATAAAAGTATGCATGAATTTTGGTTTGAGATGATTTTATACATTCACATAAGGCGTTCAATGAAAGTTTATGATGTTAAATTGATTGCTCTAATTGAAGTAAATAATTAAAAAATAAAAAAAAAAACTTTAGAAACTATTTAATTTTAAATAAATTATGATTATATGTAGTTATGCATTATGCTAAATTATGTGAGACGAATTACCAGATAATCTATATAACTTATTTAATTAAAAAGAGATAGTTTTTAAAATAATTATAGTCCTTAACACCATTTATAAAAAAAAAGAAAAATAGAACTTTTACACATAACTTCAAATTAATGTTAGGATATCATTACTTATAATCGTAAAATTGACGATTTATTTTTCATTTGTAAACAATTGTATATAAAAGAGAACATAACATTTATATCATTTGTAATTTTCGCGAGATAATATCTATAAAATAAACCATCTTTACCACACATATTGGTCTGGCGTTGCATAGTTACCAGCTGCATTAATTTACAACTGGAAAATGTTATTGGCATCTATCATTTCTTATGGCAGGATTTAAGTCATTGAAGTATGGATGGGCCATTGCTTCTTCTGCCGATAGTCGAAGTGCTGGGTTACATACTAATAATCTCTAAAATACATGTATTTTTTGTTAATATTATTTAATAAAATAATTTTATTGTAATATCTTGTTCAAGTAATTTCGTTGATGGCTTTATAATTATTTAATTGTAAATTTGTAGAAAAATTTTAATAATTATTTACCTGGAGTAAATCTTTCCCTCTAGCAGTAAGTTTAGGTGTGACTTGAGCTAATCCTTGAGTGGGGTGATACTGTGGAAAGGGTCTATAATCTGGAAGAGTAGATATATCGGGCCATGTTTCTTCAGTGGGAGTACCTAACATTTTAAATATTCTTTTTAATTGATCATCCACATCTGAACCAGGAAACAGTGGCCTGCCAGCATTAGCCAATTCAGCAAATATACAGCCTGCACTCCACATATCAATAGATGTTGTATAAAGTTTTGCTCCAAAGAGAACGTCAGGTGGACGGTACCAAAGTGTAACAACTTCTGCTGAATAACATTTAACTGGAATTCCAAATGCCCGTGCTAAGCCAAAATCAGCTAGTTTTAGCTCACCATTCTAGAAAAAAGTTTTTACAGTTGTAAATTTTAAATTCTCTACAATTTTAAAAGCAAGCATATTCATAAATACCTTGTTGATGAGCAAGTTCTGAGGTTTGAGATCCCTATGAAGGACATTTCTGCTATGACAAAATGCTAATCCTCTGAGTAATTGGTATCTAAGACAAATTTAAGAATCCAATAATTAGTTAATAATAATATTACAATAAACGTAATTTATTAAAATAAAACGTAATTTTATAATAATATAATAAATCAACTTACAAAAATGATTTGACCACATCCAAATCAATTTCACCATTGAGGCTGTCAAAGTACTTTTTCAAATCTTGATCACAATGTTCAAAGACTAGAGTAAGTTTCTTGTCACTATGCAGCACGTCATACAATCGTACAATATTTTTATGCTTCAACTCCTTGAGTAAGCAGATTTCTCGAAGGGCTGAAGATGGAACACCCTAGTAAAATTATATATATGTACTTTGATAATACCTTATAATATTTACTATTCATAATTCTAAGTAAATAAATAAATAGTACAAATCGAATAATTTAATATCCATTACTTTGAATTTGTTAGATTGAAGGTTTTTCAATGACTCTGATAATTAAAACTAAATATGTTTACCAATGTACTACATCCTCAAGCATCTGAAATAAATGAATATTTAGTATTGAAAAGCTGTATTAGTGGAGCTATAGATAAAACATATGCTTATGTTGTATCTCTTGATTATCCACAAGAAGCTATACAATCTAAAAAAATCTTTCCATTTAAATTACAGTTAATTATTATGCTTTAATAATTAGTATAATCTAGACTAGAATTTAACAGGTGATTCAAAATATTTCATTAAAGATTTTCCTTCAACATCTCTTTTTCTATGCAGCGTTAAAAACGGGTTAATGCAATTAGCATATCATTAACGCAAGTTGTGTATAAATAATGGAAAATCGATAGGTATACAGTAAGACTAAATTTGGAATCGAAGGTCAGCGTCTGCGAAAGCCGCGTATAAGGTACTCACTTCATCGTCGTCGTCGAGACGAACTCGCTTTAGTGCGACGATCTCGTGGGTCTCGCGGTTTTTCGCCTTAAACACAGTGCCATAAGTGCCTGAAAATAGACATAAACAAAACGTCAGGATGTAGTGTTGTCCCTGTCGGGTGTGTGTATACCCTGTCAATCGTCGCCGAGCAGAACGATGAAAACACAAAGCTTATGAAAGCGCGGCTCCTAGTAGATGAATCAATGAAAGTGAGGGAAAAATTTGGGGACATAGGTCAAGTGATGGATGTAGAGAAAAATCGAGGGCTTACCTTCTCCTATTTTCTCGAGTTTCTCATATTTTTGCATATTTTTGGTGGATCCCACGAGCGGAAGGCGTATAACACGCACAGTGTGGTTAGCGCTGCGCTCGGACGGCGAGCCATGTAAACTCGTGCTAACCCGCCGCCGACCCACCGACCGCCGTTCAGCGGCAACAACGATTATTTCAGAGTGCACCGAGCACGTAGCCAACTTCAAAGTGTAACAGGAGCTAATCAGCGCAGCCGTCCTGCAGTTGAGCGCTCGAGCCTCCCACTGTGTTTTATTTATGTAAATATCGGTACGTATTGGTATATAGGATATGTATGCTGGTTTGCGAATAGTTACGCTATACTCCAAAACTCTAATTCAGAAAATTCATAGTGATGACAAGTTGATGTCAACAATATACACAGAAAATAGTTATATGTTCCCGTAAATTTTTCAAAATGCAAGCTGACATCAAGTGTTTTTTAATGTATTTTTTCATGCTGAATTCGAATTTCGATTGTTGAAAAAATCCGTCTGTATTTATTATAAACAATTTATTGCAAAATATAAAAATTTCGACTGTTTTATAATAAAAAAAAATACTATCGTATTATTCTTCAGGTCATTTTAAACAAAAAAGTTCCTTATAAGTTTTGCGTAAAAGTGCATCCCAAAGCCGTAACAATTCTCAAAGTTTGAAAAAACGCATTGATGTCGGACGCCGTCGCTGTCAAATTGTACGCACGCGCTTATTTTCTTAAACTTTGAGAATTTTGTTCGACTTTGGAATGCACTTTCACGAAAAACTTGTAAGAGACTCTTTTGTTTAAAGTGACCTGAAGAATACGATAGTATTTTTTTTTTATTACAGAACAGTCGAAAATTTAATATTTTTGCAATAAATTGTTTGTAAGAAATAAAGATGGATTTTTTCAACAGTCCACCATCGAAATTCGGATTCAGCAGGAAAAAATACATTAAAAAATACTTGGTGTCCGTTTTTGAAAAGTCTACGGGAACCCCTCGATCTCTGGCTCCTAGACTGCACGGATTCGAAAGACTATATAGTCCGGTGTTCTTACCACTGAGCTATCGTTACGAGGCTTGCTCGAAAGTCTATTATACCTACTTACTATCACTGTGCTGACGCGTCAGGGGTCAGGGCTCGACTGTGCAGTCGACATCTCCCGTGACAATTAAGGGTACCTAATTATCATCGTAATGGTTTTTTTTCTGTTGAGCATTATATTTAGTACGTTTATCGGTACCCGATATCTGCGCTTAATATTATATACAAAACATTCAGTCGCTCATCTCTGTGAAGGTGAATCGTGAATATTATATTATGGTTATGTGATTCATCAAGACTATGACCGTTCTTCTCAGGGATGTCAAGTATATAAAATGTCATATTATTTAAAATAATAAATTTTAAACACACAATTAATTTACGCCGAGCGAGATATAGCGACTATATTTCTTAATAAATTTATATATCACACGACAACGAATTCGTAGTGCGGACGGTAGCTTATATAAATGCTGTACATGATAAATTCCAATCCTCGCCTCCCCAACCCACCCATACCCGTATTTCCTTCGACTTTGACTTATAACCTTAACCACTTTTACTGGTGTATTGTCATGCAGTTGTATTATGAAATGTTGCGAATAATTTTAACACTGTAATGGGAGGCCGGGGAGAATATTTCCGTTAATTCCGCGTTCCGAACCCTAGAACACGGTGCCATCGGGTGCTGCTTCTACGACGAGCACCTGGGTTAAATTAATACTACTCTCGCTAACTAGTCGCGAGGCGCGGCCACTCAGAATGGTCGTCGTCTCGGGGCGACGATCCCGCGGAGGCGGCGGTATCCGGGAGAAAGGTTAGGTGAAGGTAAAGAAAATAAAGAATAGCCTCAGTTACATACAGAAAGAATAATAAGGTCTATTCAGAAAAATCACTTTACATCAAAAATACGCGTCGCGTTGCACGCAGACCAAAAGGCGGGATCTGCCGCTCAGCCCGCGGGCGGATCAGAGTAATTATTTTCGCTGGGCCGGTGAACGTAACACCGTCCGCTCGTTGCTGCTAGCCGAAAATCCAAGAAGTATGAGGACGCTTACTTACTTTTGGCGATGCAGGCGATGTTAGACGCTCGGACGCGTTACCGTTGACAAAGTGGTGCGGATGGAGGTGGGAAGTGTCCTTCCCAGTTGCTGCCGATCCGGATCCGTATCGGAATACGAAGGATAGCGCTGGCAGGGGACGAGGCAGATCCCGGAAATCGCAATCTGATTCAAAAAGGAATCGAGCGCGACTTTGCAACGGTCAAAGTTGCGCTGTCCCCGCGCGCCGCTCGCGATACATCTTTCGAGCGATTATGTCAACACACGCTAGAGATGCACGAATTCGCGGGAACGAGAGCCAAACGAGTTCGATAGAATATACGGAGAACCGAGATTCTTATTTCCTCCGTATTTTATCTGGGAACTCCGTTTAACACGTTTTTAAAACATTTTACAATCGTAAACATTATTTATTTCAAACATACCTTGTACATTCAGAAATGTTTTTAAAACGTATTTAAAATATTCTACGAACGTTTTTAAAACGTTTGAGACTTCCTTAAACCGTTCAATTCCTTAAACCGTTCAATGCCTTAAACAGCAGACATTTTCCACGCTTTAAAAACGCTTTAAAAATGTTTTGTAAACGTTTCGATTCTATTAACGAAAAGACCTAAAAAAATCCGATACATCGGGTCATGAAAAGACAATTTTATTATGAGCATTACTGGAAGAGTGGGGAAAATGTTCACCGAACGATAAAATAAGCGCGCTTGTGCTTCTTTATCGGCTGTAGCACCTATGCAAATTAGAGTTCGGAGTTCGAAGGAAAAAAATATTACGCTTAAGGTGGCCGAATTACCCCAAGTTGCCATAATATACTATACTTGTCCAATCGCTCATTTCTAAGCGAATGATTTAGTTTTCGATACTTATTTAAAATATATGTAAGCTAATGATTTAAGTAGTAAAATCTTAATTTTGCCTACATCATTACAATTTTAATAATTATATAATTTACTGAAAACGA
>JAPYZP010002155.1:0-16899 GCA_030522985.1 Torymus sinensis
CTGCTGATCATATATTAAATGTTAAAAATTTTAATAAATTTGATAATAAAGATTAATGTAAACTTTCAAAAGATACATTAATAACAAAATATTAGAAGACATATTCAAAAATAAAATTATCATTCATTAAGGTAAGGGAATAAATAAATTTTGTTTTCGTCCATTAAATTCTGTATTAAGCTTGTAGTACATAGCCTTGTTTTACATAGAATACAATGTGCTTTTGAGACGCATGTTTCAGACAGGGTATCTTTAGAAAACTTAATCCTATTTTTACACATGTAATCTAAAAGTTACCGTGCGCGATGACAAATACGCTCTTGAAACGTGTTTTTTCATAAAGTACAAGTTTATCCTTACCTGTAAACAACTTACAGTACTCATCATTATTAAAGTTTTAAAATTAACATAACTGTATATATCACATTTCGGTAACGTATCATACAGAAATGAATCCCGTTATAAACGTGCAATCATCTTGAAATTACATGGAAAAGTACTAAGTGAAGAAAAAAAATTAATGTCGATGCATGAACTTCACAAAATATATTCGATTCAAACATTATTTTATTAATAATGCATTGTTCAATACATAGTATATTTAATCCTAAATTGCACCACTTTCGTTTTTGTGGTGCAAATGGTGAAGTCACTGACGTTAGTCGCTTATTAATAGTTTAATTTTTTTTCTTTATATATTTACCATCTTTATTATATACTTTTCTAATGCTATTAGCTTCTTTAGGAATACGCAATCGTAAATTTTATTAGATCCATAAAAAGTAAGACAAAAGATAACCCATCGATCAGCAGCGTTTGTTAACTAATAACAAAATAAATTTGGCTGATTCAACATTTTTATTCTAAGATCGTAGGTGAAATAATTGTCATAATGAGACATATTTTATACACTCGCGCAATTGATGGAGATGTCATGACGTGAGTATCATCATTGAATAAATTACGTACGGATATTGCTGAAACCAAGTCTTACAGATCCATATTACAATAATTATATTAATTTTTTTGTTTTGTTTATTTTAAAAATTTTTTTAATTAGAAAAAATGACAACACGATTAGCAAAATACAATCAAGAAAATATAAACTTTACTAAATATCTGACTTAAGTGTTTTTTTTTTCTTTTTTTTCGTTTTTTGTTAAAACTGCTCGAACCGATTTTTTTACTTTCTGAAAGGCTTTTTTTTTTGCACATACTTTGGAAGACGTAGCTATCGAAAATCTATAACGGAAGCTTAAATTATTTCTACATGAAAATTTATTACATTTTCAAATATTTTACATCTCTGATATATGTTATATCATGATCATTCATTGAAATATTTTTTTGTTATTAGATGCGGCATGATTGGCATTTTAGTGGTTTACTTATGCATGTTTAACTGAATACATACATCGAACAGTATATTCTTAGTAAATTAATAAGTCCTTCAATAATTGCTACTGAGTGTAATCAGACTTTTAAGGTAATCAGCAATGGCATCAGTGCTTTTTATTCAGAATTATTAATATTAACGATTGTATAAAAATGACAAGATTTGTTGTTTGACTCATTCCAATAGCAAAAAGGCGAAACATTAAAAAAATAATTTGCAAAAGTTTTTCTACTTAAAACGATAAATACAGAAATATTTAAAGGATTGTTATATTTACTTCCATTATATAATCAATTAATGTATTTTTTTTACAATGTTTTGTCAATTTGTAAGAACAAAATAACTAGTAAAATAAAGCTGTCAGAGTAAGAATATTGACAGTGGCAAATTATCAGGTGCGTACTTTGTATATGTATCCTTAAATAATTAAATCAATCACATGTTTTTAAGTAATTGTAAATATGCCACAGTGGGTCATGTAATATGAATGTGTTAAATAAATTCTTACTGTAACAATCCTTTAAACTCAAAGAAAAAATTTAATTTCATACATAATTGACTGTAATTTTATTGATATATTTTTTATAATTGATATAGAAAAAATTATTTTCTTACGTAGAAAAACTATGCAAAAAAATTTATGTAAATAAAATCAAATTAACTGCAAAAAACTTCCAATCCGAAATTTTGTTTTACAACAACACAATGAGAAGTAATATATACAATTTGATCAGTAAGGTTACGTTAATATATGTACGGTATATTTTTCCTTTAACCTAGGTAAACGTTACAAGAAAAACGTTTGATTTATTATTTCTTGCAAATTCTACAGTCTGTACATAGTTTACACTTTAGGATAGTAGAGCACCTTTTTAAGAATTTGAATTTCAATTCTTGGCTTATCAACAAATTTAACACCTGTAAAAAATCTAATAAAGTACCTCGAATATCTTCAATTTTTTTTTTAAATTGAATATGATAACAATAGAACTGCAAATCGAAACTAAATGGAAAATATATAAAAAATTATTTGCATTATGTCAAACTTTGATTGGTGGCTTCCATTCGTAATTTCGAGGTCATTAAATTTATCAATAAACATACTTTCTGATTTAAAAAAAAAAAAATATAATTAAGAAAATGCATTCCTTTTGTAGTTTCTTATTAAAATAAAATTTCATTGACCATGCAATTTTGGTTTGCAGCTCTAGAAAAATTAGACTAACGGCTTTACATGTATTCTGCGGCTACAAATGCTTGGTTGTGTCGGTGATTTTGATATCAACAAAGAAATCACTATTGGGAAAGGGTAAAAAGTGATCTTTGTGATGTCAACAAGACAAAACCACATATTTAAAAACTGCTGCAATACTGAATTGCATGCCTAATTAAGAAATTTATTCCTCTACTAATTACATGCTTGCGCGATGCTTGATAGCACGTCTTTGAATATACAGGTTCGCCCTATAATCATCATTAGTATATAATAAAGTTCTTTGTCCGAGAATCCGTAGCAGGTAACAGCATCAAAATTGATTTATCGCTTGCTATTTCGTTTTTCTGAACAGTTCGCATTATTCTATAGTCGTGTATAAAAAGAAGATTCAGCAGTTCTTGTTTACAAATAATTCCTTACCTAATTAAATTATTTATCAACTTTACTACATGCAATACGTATTAAGTCTCAACGTACTGCTAATGATCCCGAATTTTCTGAACCTTATGGCAGCGACAAAACTAAGTGTTAAATTATGTTAATTATGTTTATGACTAATACGCAATACGTATGTCAAACTTTCCTTTTACGCAACTTTGCTTGTGCTTCTTTTAACAGTAAATCGAAGGTATTTTCTTCTTCGTGTTTGGTGAATATATTATTTCTACTAGTAGTAGTTGTTAAACTGCTGTTTGTAGCTCCATCTGTATAAAAAATATTTAGTAAGTTTAAATTATTTATTACAACGTGCCTCTTTGTTTTAGAATAATAAAGATTTTTAACTAATATCCTTTTAATTGAAGGTTTAACAATCAGAATAAATAGAATTTTGAAAAAATCCTTAGTGAATATATCATAAATTATAATATATTTTGGAAGGAACTTACCAAGGTCTGCATATTTTACTTTGCAAAAAGCTCGTCTGCCTCCAAAACATAAATCATATCTAGGTAATGAAGGATCATCATTGCCGTGTTCAACAGCTTGATAAGCGTCATTTTTGTTGGCAAATGTTACAAAGCCATAATTATGACTGCAAACAAAAAGAAAGACAATTATTTAGCTAATTGTTGAAATATTATTTAGCAAAGAAAATTATTCTTTCAATTTAAATTGTAAGTTAATAGTACATTACGATACTCGTGACTTAGTGGCCCGTTGCACGATGTAAATTATCACACTGTACAATATGGCCCACTTAAATCACACATATCGTAATGTACAACTAGTACTCAGTAACTTCATGTTATATATTTTAGAGTACTTTGTGTGTACATTTTGTAAAATTCTTTGAACTTTGTTTAATGTTCAATATACTGAACACTTACCCACGCTCGCGGAAGTGGACGCTTATATCAACGACTGGACCAAAGACCTCAAATCTCTTTCGAAGCTCTGCTTTGGTAATACCTTCTTTCAATCTGCCAACATAAATAACTCTACGCTCTTCTACTTGCCGCTGCTTTTCCCTGACGTACCAGTCGTCATATGGCCGTCTGTACGAAACAGGAGATCTAAGAAATAAAAAGAAAAAATTTATGGTTTAATCACATTACAGCTGCTAACAAATCAGAGAAAAACTTAGTTGAGACAAAAAATCTTTTGTGAAATCAACGAAGTAACTATAATATCTACACTTGTTGAAAACAAAAGAAAAAAAAGGTGTCATGGTTTTAGAATAGAATATCACACTTAATGTACTCAACCAAGTAAGTTCTCTGTACTTTAACAAAAGTATTAGCCAAAACACGAGAGCATGTTAAGTACGGTAAATAATGAAAAAACAGCAGGTGAGGAGACAAGGGGGGAAAACATGTGAGGGGAGTGGGGACGATATTCCTGAAATATTGTATCCTTCACTTTTTTTTTCCATAGGGAATAAAAATCAACAGTAGGTGTAAAAACAGAAGAAAGGAGCGCACACACTCGGTGAAGACGAAAAAGCTCTTGGCCATTTTTGTTATCGGTAAACAAGTGGGAAGTAATATAAAAACTGAGATGTTGATCAAACGATGTGTCGGTGATCATTTACCTCCTCCAATCGTTGTAGCCGTGGCTACTACCCGAGGAATGCCGCCTGTGCCTACTATAACTTCGCCGCCGATCACGTCTGCCCCTCCTGCGGCGACTCGACCACTTAGAACGTCCGAAATTCGAGCGAGAAGAAGACCTATAACCGTTATTTTAACCCGATATCAGACAAAATTGCATCTCTAAACTAGATTATATAGGTAATGTCGTTGACACTCGCGAGGACAGCCAAACTATGTAACTTTCAAATTAGTGGGCCCATCGCGAACAAAGTCTACAGCTTTATTACCCAGCATCATTATGTTTTTCAATGATGTCGAAATCTAACTAAAATATGCTTGTTTATTTTGTAAACCGAAAACAACTTTATAGTATATGAAACAGATATACAGTAACAGATACAAGTGGAATGCAACCTTATCATAAGAATAGTAAGCTTTATTAACTTTCGTTATATATATAAGTGTTAAAAAAATATAAATTTCTTTTATAATTAGTTCTTGCCTTCTCAATAAAGATTCTATTTTGGTAATACTTATATATAACGAAAGTTAATAAAGCTTATTATTATTTACAACCTTGTCATAATAACAAATTATTTTTTCTCTCGCATTTGGGTTGATGATGCAACTCTTAGCAGATCATTTGGTAAAAGAACGCGCGCTTATGTATAATATTTTTACAGATTAAAGAAATATTATGTGTCAGTGTGCGATCCTATACCAAATAATCTGCCTAATATCGCTTACCAAAATTTCATAGAAATAATGCTAACAATTTGTTATTATTTTTGCCAACCACACTTAAAATAATTGATGAAATTTTCTCGTACGTAAGTCAATCACATTACATAGTGGCTGATGCTGTACAAGATTGTAAAGAAAAAAAAATTATATTTCTATTAATCACTTTACAAAATAAATCAAGCATATGTAAAAAAGTAATATAAACCAGCACCAATTAATTATAGATGAAATCCATAATAACAGCATAAAATGAAAAATTCATTACTTTCAAATACGATTAACAGATTTTTACATTTATCTAGAAATTGAAATATCATTTTATGCTGTTTAAACCAATATTTACTACAAAATGAGTAGCCAAAAATGAAAAGAACCATCGCCACCACATGCACAATAAACATAACTAGGCAGAATTAGAAAATTTATAAAAACTAGTCATATAAAAAGACCAGAAAAGAATTAAGTAAGAAGATAATCTTGTAAATTTTGTAACCACGTGATGAAAATGAATTAGCAAAAAAAGTTTTAAATCAAAATATCAACACCAATAATCTTATGACGTTGATAAAACTCTTTTTATTATTAAAATTTTTTTAACAATTGTGTGCGTAAAATTGATGCATGAAGTGAAATTTTCGGTGCGTGCACAATTGTAAAAAATATTCTATGCAACTTGGACGTCTACGTCTCGCACTAGCAATGATCGCAAGGATCATTGCTGGTACGTGAAGTATACTTGTATACTTCACGCCCTTGTCGCATGAACTAATATTTAAATTTTGTTTGATAAGTTAGTTAACTCTTCTGTTAAATAAAACAAGCAAATTTAAAATGTAATGTCCAAGAAAGAAGAAAAAAGCATATTTCAAATGCGTAATATATTAAAAATGGTTTTGGACAATCAAAATAAACAAATATTCTTGTCCTTTTTTATACCCTTATCAAACAATTAAAAATTTTTAACTTGATAATTTCAACGACTCCACCACCAAGCTCACCTAGAGCAGCTTGAGTATCTAGACGACCTTGACCTCGACCTCGACCTAGATCTGGATCTCGACCTCGACGATGAGCTGTATCTCGAACGTCGTGACGATCTGGATCTCGATCTCGACCGTGAATGCGAAGTCCAGCTGCTACTCGAGCTGACCGAACTACGTCTGTGGCTGATCCTTCTCCTCCTGGTGCGGCGCCTGGCGTGCGAACGACTTCTGCTGCGCGATCGGCTCCTGTCCGAGCTTGTGCTGCGCGATCTGCTTCGGCTATGGCTGCGGCTTCTGCTGCGACTTCTACTACGCTCGTCGCGCGATCTCCTGGCTTTGCTGCGACTGCGACTGCGTCCACGACTGCTGCGGCTACGGCTGCGACTACGGCTAGCACGACGCACGTTGCTGCGAACGCCACGACTGCGACTACGGCTGCGGGAGCGCGAGACGGACGAGCCCGACGATGCGCGCGCTCGTCTGTAGTTGCGATTCTTGCGGTCCCGCATGCGACCCAGGCTAAAACTATTATGGTACTTCTCAATCTATTTCTTTTACCAAGTTTGTAATATTGTTTTTGAACTTGAATAAAAATAAAATAAAAATTTCTACATACCTAGAACCTTTATTATTTTCGTTGACTACGGTATCCTTTACGATTTGAACTTCATCTACAGGAACTTTATCATCAGCAACCTCATTATTTACATTTTGTTGAGTCAAAACTTGGCCACTTTCAATTTCGTCATTATGTACAATGTCCATATGAGGAACAGAGAGACTCTGTTCAACAGTCTGTTCCTTAACAACTTCCTGTTGTGGAGGTTGCGATTGCAATTGCTCCTCCAACATCTGCTGTTCCTCCTCTTGGGGTGTTATCTCACCCTCCTCGTGTTCTTCCTCTGGTTCTTCCTCCGATTCTTCCTCCGGTTCTTCATACACAATTCCGAAAACCGATTCCATAGTCTGCTGACCTCTATCCCTAGTGGGTGGTTTAGGTTTGACTTTTTCCTCCTCTATCTCAGCCTTTGGTTTGAGCACGGGAACAATCTCCCGCTCGCACCAGATTGGGTTCTCTGGATCATCATTGATCGGCTCAGTGTTGGTCGATGCATGATGAATGTAGAGAAGAGCCGTTGGCTGCACGGGAGAGTTCGTACGACTACCATCGCTACGATTCTGCTCGCGGCGGCTGCGATATTCCGCCAAGTTAAGTTTCCTGCGCGGTGGCTTCTTCTCTGTTTCCTCTGGCATATCAACGTCCGCTGCTTCCTGAACGATTATGTTTTGCACCTGATCGTTTGAACTATTAGTAGTGGTCACAATGGACTCTTTGAGATTAGTACCAGGAATTATTTGCGGAGTAGTGGCTACAGGTGGTTTCTTCAGTACTGAAACCATTTGCTGCTTGGGCTTGTGCATATCCAAAGTCTTGGTTTTCGTTAAGACGCCTTTTCGGAGTTGAAGGATACTTGTTGCCAGAGCTGATTGTATTTTCATTTCGTATACCGGTTTCGTTGGTGTATTTGGTTTGTTCAAAAGAGATACCTTGCCGTTATTGTCATTATTCATTTGAGGAATATTTTTCCTGATTTGTGTCTCCCTGCTCACAGCATCTTGTGATGGTGATTGCTTTAGTTTTGATGCAGGCTGTTGTTCTTCACTAGCATCACTAACATCACCAGACTCCAAGCCACTATCCTTTCTTGAGCTGCTTTCAGTCCAGCTGTTCTTCTTGTTTAAGGTATTCTCCTTTTGACTACCGATTTTTGCGTGCTCTGCAGCACCTTTACCATAATAACCATTTTTCTCTTTATTAGAATCTTCTTTAATTGGAGTTAATGGTTCGCTGTCGCTATTTTGCTTATCATACTCACAACTTGTGTCGGGACTGCTGCCAAGGCTACTGCTGCTACTACTATTGCTACTACTGCCCTTCAATACTGTTTTGGAATTGCTGCAGTAGTCGTGGTCCAATTGAACTGAGCCATCAACTCGTCCTGTAGAGTTGTTGCTATTATTCGAAACCTAAAATTCAAATGAATTATTATAATCCTATTTAATTTATAAAAGTAATTATATCTTTTAACTTTACATCAATCATAAATAAGTTTTAAAATATTTAAGGTAGTAGTCAGATTTAGCCCAAAATTGTTTTACCCAACAACCGCTGTTTTGTTCGCGCTCGTTACCTCTTTCTTTTACCCATTGACGCGCCCATCACTTTTACAGATGCAATTACTGATAAATTATGACTCTTCTAATACAATCTTTTTTATATGTTTATGAATATTGTACCTTTCACAGTATTCGGCGAAAATGTTACTTTTGCAATATCATGACAATGTGACATATTAAAACTTTCAAGCTAAATATTTCCTATACTGAAACACTCAGCTTTCTAAAATCTTAACTGACAGTAAATTTGGCGGTAAATTTAGAAGTTAGCCCGACTACTACCGTAAATAAAGTAAATCAACTATTAAACATAAAACGTGATGAAACTTACAGGCTTCACTACTTTACTTCTTGAATGAGATGCTGCTTCTTGTGCTTTTGTGCTATTACTTCCTCTTCCAGGTTTCGTAGGTATCGGAGGAATAACCGATATCGTCTTTTTACGACCGGATGCCTAATTACACATACACAGTTTATTAAATATAAACTGTTTTTTTATAAGAAATAGCTCACAAAAAATTACCACAGTTACCTTTATCCTGTCTATGACTTCTTTTGGTAAAGAGTCGCGTATATCTTTATGTATTTTCGAATTTTCTTTCTTTAAAGGTGCTGGTTGGGGTTTAGTTACAGAAATCTTGGAAGTCTTGTTAGCAGCTGGCTGCGGAACCTGCACCGTTTCCGGAACTTGTGACGAAACCGCGGCTGCTTCGGTGGCTTCAAATTGTTCCAAGAGACTCTTAACATCCCCTGCTTCCAGAACTGTTGTAAATAAGAATTGGTTGCATTAGTAAGAAATTAGCTTTTTTTTTTGTTTCTTTATACAAAAAATGAGATAAAATAAAATAACTTGCCAGGTAATTTTGTAGATGTGGAATCATTGTTAGAACTAATTGTTTCTTGTATAAATTCTTCAGACTTAACTTCTTTTTTAGATTTCTTAGAAACTTTTGTAGAAACTTCAGCTACATACACTTTACTCTCCTTACGACTTTTCTTAGATGAGCCATCTTCTTTGTGCTTTTTAGAGTGTTTTTTCTTACTATTCTTTAGGTATTCCGTTTTTATTATCAATGGTGGAACCACTGGATTTATTTTTTCTTCTTCAAAGTCAATAGGTTCATCCTTAACAACAATATCAACTGGCTCCTGTTTGATAGAAGCTTTCTTACCTGAATCATAATAAAAACAAATGTAAATAAGTATGATAAATTACAAATACATATGGTATTTGGTATATGATATCTTTGAAATTTAATTTTAGATGGAGTGAAGTACTTATAGGTATATGAGTTAATTATCTAAAAATACTATCAAAAAGTATGATTAAAACACAATTCATTATAGCAATACAAAAAGCATAAGTTTTTTGTTTAATAAAGTTCATGAATAATTAGAATAATATTTTTTAAATCTGTTTTCATATAAATATAATACTTCACTCTTTTACAAAGTCAGAAAAAATTGCATAATTATAATATTTTAAAATAAATTACAAAGCTAGATATATATTATTATTAAAAAATAATAACAGTAGGAATAATCTTTATTAATCATTTTGCAATTTTTTAAGCCTAAGATAAATATAATATATGAAATAATGATAAATGTTGGAAGTGAAGTGATGGCTTTGCAGGAGTGCAGAAATAAGGAAAATTATTGCACAGAAATTACATAAATAATGTAATTTTAACAAACAGTACAACATAAAAATTAATGTATTATAAAGTACTTTTCATGCATAATAAAATTATCATAAGAAAAAAAAAAAATTTCTTTTCGCAATCAGACAAACCTAAAGTTTTGGGATTATGTTCTTTGGATGAAGTACTCGCATGTTGTCTTCTGACATGCATCAAGTCAATAATGGGGTCTACATCCTCGACTGAATCTAGTCCTACAACATCTATGCAAAGGATAAAAAAGTTAATTGCAGGCATCAGTGTTATATACAAACTTTCCAAAAACTTTCCAAAAATATTTACGCAAGCGTTAGTCACAGAAAAAAAGTGGCACTCTTGTGAAAAGCTACTGAACAAGCTGATCATAGAGGGATAACGACAATAAAAGTTGATATTAATTTTAAGACTTACCTATTTCTTTTTCACTTTGTTCTGATTCTGAAATTTGGTTGCCTAAATGTCTATCAAGGTCAAATTTGATAGGACTGGCTAATGTATATTCTGGCTGCTTTGATGGTGCCTCTAATTTAACAGGACTACTCAAAATATTTTCGGTTGGTTTTGGTATGCTGTCAAAAATACTATCAAGATCTCCATTTATATGTAATCCCATATCAAAATTAATATCTTCTTCAATTTCTGAAGCTTGCAAATACCCAATGTGCTCTTGCCATTCGGAAAGCACTTTGGTGAAATCTTCTTTTATGTTTTCCATTTTTGGAATAACACCTGCAACCCCTGACACAGGAAGTATAGCAAGGTCTCCATTGAGCCTAGACAAAAATTGATTCGCAATGTAACTTCATTATTAACAAATATTGGAACTTCTTTCTTTATATTCATTATAAATTTTTCAATAATTTAAAAATTTATACATATTTTTTTAATCTTAAAACAATATTTGCTACTCACTCTTGCTCTGTTTCCCATAGTGCATCACTTGCATCTAGTCCTAAGCTTTCTACATAATCAAAGTCATTATCTACCATTTGTACTAATGAACTCTGCGATTCACCCAGTAAATTATGCTACAAGAAAATTGATAATATTATATTTTTAGAAGTAATTATTTTTAAATAAGTGTTATGCTAAAACAAATTATGCATACTTGGTGATCCAAGGATAATGAGAAGTCTGAAAAATGTTCCTCATCATGGAAATTAAGAAATCCTGTTTCCATGTCACGTAAAAACAAACACTACGGGCTCAATTTTTTGTTCCAGTTTTCTGTAACAAAAGAAAAACAATAAATTACAGAAGTTGTAAAAATAAAAATTATAAGGATATTTTGAATGCCTTATCATATTTTTAAATAATTTTTAATTTTTATGTGCTATCTTTACTAATTTGTTTTATATAAGAAACAATAATATTCATGACGGAATCAATGAAAACTATTAAAAAACATAAATTTCTTTAAAAATTTATTAAGTATTTTATGTTTTACTGATATATCAAACATAATTTTTATTATTTATACTGATGAAAACAGTAATAGTAATACAAAATAGAAAGCAATTAATAAGAGTTTTTAACTTAATACATTATACATATAGATATTAAAGATTTTTGGGTTTTGCATACATGATTATAATATTTTGATACCACGTTTGATAGATGGTAAATGAAATTTTGTTATACTTGCTACATGAATCTGGTTTGCAACATTGTAACACAAGAAAATAAAAAAAATATTTGATTTTACTTCAAGTTTATAATGATTAATATTAATTTTGCATGTAGATTTATTGTTTTATACAGTATCAAATAACTTTATAATTTAGATTTAGATCAAATTTCTATCGCTTAATAACTTAAATTAATTGTAAAAAATTATTTCGTTGCACTACAACAATGTAGACTTCAGACCCATCATGCTACAACAGTGGTCACAAAAAAAAAAAAAAAAATGAATATGCAATAGTAATATCGTTAGATCTTTAATATCAAAAGTGTTCGTAATCTAAGTATATTTTAAAATTTTTACGGTTTATAACTGATACTAATTTAGATAAGGTTAGATGTTCTCTATGATATCTTATATAAAATACTACATTTAAATGTTAAAAGTATATAATTATCTTCGAAAATCGAAATTCGGTAATAACTTGTACTTTATTTATATAAAAATGGAAAATCATGAGAATCTTTTGTTTTCTCACAAACACTTGTCATATAAACAAATACGATTTTCTCACAACACCCACCACGAATCAGCCTCCCATTCGGCCATAAAATTCCGCATCAAATATATTTTGTCGTTAAACGAACGTAGCTCACGAAAATTCATTTTAACGTCAAAACCACGTTTTTCTTTTAATGGATCTTTGTCATCAATACACGTGCATGCGCACGGAAATCGAAGCGGGGGTCTCCACTGAGCATACATATATATATATGTATATACAGGCGAATACGCCAGAGCACCTAACCAACAATATGGACACGCGGTAGACACCGATAAACAACGACTACTCGCGTATTTAGCGCAATAAGGACAATTCGCTAGTTTTAAAGGGACAAGTTGAACTTACGTGTGTGTGGAAAACAATGGTCATATCATGCGCCCAAACAAAGCCACACAGGGGGACAAACGAAGGTCGCACTCGCGGACAGTGTCTGACGCCCAGCGTACACACGAGCTGCTCACACACTGTTCTATTTATCGAACAAACGACGAGGATCACTCCAAATCGCAATGCACCAACGTGACACTCAATTTTCGCGCATCCAGAGAACTCGAGCTCGAGTGTTGAGAATTCGAACGACGCGAAAATAAGGAGAAACACGTCGGCGACACTGAAGACACACACGCTTCTACCATGTGCTCGCGCGGCGGCCTTTGAGGTTATGTCGTCGGGCGGCGCGCGTTCTCTCCCTCTTTCACACGCACACAACAAGCACACAGTATACGAAGCGAGCGGTGCTGATAGACTGGCCGTATATGCCGTAGTCCCGCTAGCAGGGAAAACGTCGAGGGTTGCAAGAAGGACAGTGGCGGCGGCAAGAAATTATGGAACGGGACACGTTGTTGCCGAAAATCTCTCGCGCGTGCGAAGGATGCCGAGGTCGTAGAACGTTACCTTCGCCGATAGACGTACGCGCGCGCGATGAGATATAGGTATACTAAATCGCGGCGAGAAAGTGTGTTCGCGCCTGTCTCAGCTTACACTATTAGTAAGTAGTTATTAAGTACAGTCGGAGAGAGAGATAGAGAGACACCCATACTCTCGCGAAAAACAACGTGCAACTATCGGAAACGGAGGATGCGCGCGTATACCGCAACCCTTGGTCTGGCCGTTTCTTTGACTCACATGGAGCGAGCAGCACACACATATAACTTGCATATGTGTATACGTGTGCGAAAGCAGACTGTTGCTGTCTTTATTTTTAAGAGACGCGGCGAGAGAGTAGTTGCGAGCGACGGACTTTCTTCTCTCGCTCGCGCGACGATGAACCGATTGCTCGCGTTTTTTGCGTCGCTCTCCTCTCGCACACACACACGCGCGCGCGTACCGATATATAATCGCCGATGACTTTTGCGTAACGTTTTCGCACGCAGAGAAAGAGACGAAGAGAGCGAGAGAGAGACATTGTGAGAAGTGAATGGACAGTTAGAGGAAAATGCCGCCGGGTTTTTGGGGGAAGTTTATTTTTGATGAGCGGCGCGGAATTTAATTCAGTTGCGACTGGATCACGAGCGCCGATGTGCGGCTGATGGATGGGGCATCGACTTAAAATTCATTTCAATTTTGTACAGTTCTAAGATTTATAACTCGATAGAATAAAATCTGAGGATAGGATGTTGAACTGAGATCATTCACCTTGTATTTGACGACCTTGTCTTATAATTAAAGCATGAGCACAACATTGGTATTCATACTTGTATATTATTTCGTATTATTCTTTGTCTTTGTGTAAACGAAAATAGCAATTTTATTAACTTAAAGATAGTTGCTACGTAGGTAAAGAAATAACAAAAAACAGTTTAGTTTACGTTTAGAAAAATTTACAGTTCGCAGGAAATAACGAGCAAAAATCTTCGGATGAATCAAATTTTTCCACATAAACGTAAGATACAAAGTAGTAAGTCAATCTAATCAACTGATTAATATATTCCAAGCGCAGCTTTCTCTTCTGGAAGGATGAAAAGATTTTGTCCGGATACTGTTTTGGTTAGTTGATGTAGACGATGAAGAGTGGCGGACGATGAAGAGTGGCGACGTCGATCGGAACCCAAGAGAAAATAATTATTGAATTGGCCCGTACAAAGGCGGCAAGCCAGAGAGCAGTTTAGTCTTGCTCGAAGACGAGAGAGCGGAACAGTCGTACCTTGAATCAATGCCAGATAGTCTCGTCATATAGTCAAATATCAGAATGTACGCCGTGTATTTTATTAGTTCATTCACTCATTCAGTATTTTTTCTTTTTTTAATTAATTTACCCAAAATAGCCCCCTACATTATAGGCGTTACCTTAAATCTAATGCAGTTGGACTTTAAGATTGACATTTTCCAAGAATAGTGTACAATTCAACGTAATGCAATAATGTGCTTTAAAGATTTCTTTTATTGCCAGGAATAAATTTTAAAATAACAAACTTCCAATGAACACGAATTAAATAACGTCCTATGCGAATCGTGCGCCAATGATATTTGACGACAAACACAAAACACGCTATGATGTCCTCAACAGCCTAGTTTAAACTTGACATAACGAGAAATAACAGCTATTACAAAGCGGAATAATTGTAATCATGGACAAAACGTACGACACTAACAAAACCTAACTGCCGCGTTTGCCACAGCAGTTCTTCCGATATATAATACATTAAAATCCATTGAAATTATTAAATTAAACAAATGACCACTGAACATACTAATAAAATGCAAGCTTTCCCCACATCTCGATTGAGTTTGTAAACAAATTTAAATGCAATTCATGGCTCTATTCCTGGTATTGTCAAAATGCAGGTTCTCTTTTAAGATGTAAACTAAGATCGGGAGTTATGCATCCACTTCTTTCTTGGAATTCCAACATTTACGAGTTGAACAATACATATATATTCAATATAGTGTCTAGAAGCGATAACCGTTCGTACGCATAACACCACCTTAATGACACCTACTTAAGATTCAAACGTTCTTAGCGCTCTCCCTCTTTGTTTCTTTTTCTCCTCCTTTCTCTCTTCGGGGCTCCCTTTTCCGCGTGCTCCAAATTGCGTGCTCTTTATTCATACGCAAATTGGCCGGTGCTCATCATTTTTAAAATCTATTTCGGGTCCCCAACCCATTATCTCCTCGCTTTGACCCATATTCATCGCAAATACACACACACACACCTCTCGTCACCTTCTTCTTTTCTTCTTTTTTACTTCTCCTCAAGAAAGAGGAAGTCTTTCACGCGAACTGTTCCAACTTTAATATAACACCTAAATACCAACTCAACTCTTAAAAAAAAGAGAAGCTATCTTTGTTCGAACTCCAAAGTCCACATAGAGAGCGCTAACCGTTTCAAAGTCATCTCTAAGCGACTATTTCGGAACAAAGCCGCCGACGCAGCGCTCTCTCTCTCGCAAATATTTTGCTTTGCATATATTTTTAAACGCCGCGGCGCGGATCCTCCGAACACACTATTTTTCTCCCCGGCAACGCGCGCATGACTTTTGAAACTTGGAGAGCTCAATTTCTATAATTCTCTGTATCTCGGTTTTCGGCGTCATGCATTGTACATCGCGCGGTTGTTACACACACAAAAGAAGCCGGGCGGCGCGTGCTGTACACCTATACACACTCGCCGCCAACGCGCGAAGGTTGTTGGCACATAAGATATAAAGCGAAGAATCAGAGAGCGAGGAGGAGTATGTATATGTATACGTGGAAGTGAGAAAGAGAGAGAGGTAAGGTGAACGTCCCAGTTTTAGACAATGCGCCAATTGTCGATCAATTTTTGCGAGCGCGCCCGTGATGAAGCTGCTCGCACTGTGCCGAGGTCCATTGGATGGAAGAGAGCGAGAACCACTGTTACAAAGGTACAATAGAGAGGCTTTCTTTCGCATAAGTAATTGGGCATTTATTTACGAGGACCTGCCCGTTGGGGAGTGACTAATGTGGCTGCTTTTTCGCATAAGATTGAGCCGCGCGAGCACGAAAGAATTACGCACGAAATGTCTCGGCGAGATATATAAACAGTATATTGAAATGTAAAACTACTTGTATCTGATTCGATTGTTGTAGCTGCGCTTACTCATGCGTCTGCTCCTTTGTGGTGAAAGCAATGTTTTTACATTTAGATTAGCTCAAAGTGAATATTTTCATACCTATATCACGCGCTAGGAATTTCGTTGGAAGACAAAACAGTTAAATCACGCGCTAGGAATTTCGTTGGAAGACAAAACAGTTAAATAAAAAAAAAACGAAAAGAAATGAAATTTTTAATAATTAATCAAGACCAAATAAAAAATTGAATACGTCAAATAAACTTTTCTTTATTACATATTAAATTCTATAGCATGTTTGTCATTCTAAAGAGATAGTATAAATAAGCATATACCAATATACTTCCACGTGACTAATACTTTCACGCGGCTGGGCTTGTAACGTGTTTTTCTAAAAAATCTCACATTGATATTCTAATGAAAAAGTAAGAGCTTAAATACTTGCTAACG
>JAPYZP010002156.1:0-17008 GCA_030522985.1 Torymus sinensis
ATTTTATCAGTTGAAATGTACAAACGATACTTTAATAAAAGTTACACACACGCACACACGCACACATTTTTTATTGATTTTGTGTACCCAATTGTTTGACTCATAAGCTTTATTCACATTACCCATTGCACATGCTAGCGACAGTCCAAAAGCACATAGAGTGCTTCTTTCCACTGATGCTGACGACCTTATTCTCGAATTTCAAGCCTACAGGCTAAAAAGCAAACAAAATCTTCTTACTAAACGTACGATCTACACAATAACCCACAACAAAACGACGTAGCTCACCATTGACGTCTGCCCAAATTTGTCCCTGATAAATCGATTCATCAGGCTCTGTTTTCCGACATTATTATGGCCCAAAATCACCACACGTTGCATCGTCGGAACTGTCTCTGAACTCATATTCGATGAGACGCGTCACAAGTACTGATTTATAGAGCAGACGACATGCAGTCCATTAGGAGTGAGTCATTGCTTGTGTGCATTATCCGCTTTGCACTGATAATACGGTACTTTGACGATTATGGCTGTGATAAAATTTTGAGTGTCTCTGTTATTATTGATTCGATTATGTATATAAATTTAGACCAACAATTCTGCTGTAAGATTCATAGATTTTACTGATTTTTAGAAAGTTAATAACGCTTCGGTATTGTTATAGTAACTGTAATGCATCCAATAATGTTAAAAAATTTAACTGCTCTAAGGTAACAGAGTTTTAGAATCGTTTAGACATCTTTCAACGCGATCAATCGCGCACAATAGAAGCTTCGTATCGGTCTTTCTCTCCTCCTGTCTCTGCTGTTCCTTCCGTTTGTCGTCCACTTTTTCTTGTTCGAAGCAATCGGCTACTTTCTTTATCAGTTTCTGAAAATGAATTCGCAATCAATCGGCGAATACATTTATCACATAGAATCTCACTTGGAGTCGGTTGCGCTCTTTAGTCTCCTGCGTAACTGCTTCCCTCCAAGCAGCTTCGGCAATCCTATCTTTATCGTTCTTCCTTTCATTCGTTCGGTTGCACTTGGAATTTTCTAATTTTTCCTTGACAGTACAGATCTCATTCCGTAGATCTGCAATCTACCGCGTGTGAATAATAGTTTTTTTTAATTATATTCTAAAGTAAAGAAAATATAGAATTACCGGGTGATGAAGTTACAATAGTAATTCAAGAAATGTACAGATTTTTAACCAGGAATCACAATAGATTGAAACTGCAGTCCTCACCTCCCTATCCGTCTGGCACACATCGACCTCCTGCCGCACGATTTCATCGTTCATCTTCCAGATCTTCTTCATCAAATCGCGCACGCTACCTCGCTGAGACTTCAGCTTCGCTGCCAGGACCTCGCGCGTTTTATCATCCATCTCGTCGCTCGCGTCCTCGTCTAACCTGAACTCGCACTCCGCGAACGCTTTCTTCGCGCGCCTCGCACGATCGCGCTGGCATTTCAGCTCGGAGAGGAGGCTCGTGAGGTCTTGGACGTCGGCGCAGACGCACTTTTTCTTTGGGCACTCGTGAGATTTCGTGGTCTTACGGGATTTGAACATGATATTTTTGGTTGTCAGAGGATTTTGGGGTTTTGTTTTAGTATAAGATAACCTAGAATTGTATTTAGGCTACTCTTGTCAACAAAATATTGTTTTTTTTTTATTAAAATGAATTTAATGGTTTATTACGGGCGAAAGATCATAGACAAGGAAGGAACTACTTTATCGATCAATTTTTTCTTAAAAATGTCTTAGGATTTTTTTTATAGAAACTATTTGAAACAATATTTAAATAGCAGTCAAGAATTTTATGGACAATTATATTCTAATAATTAAAGTGCAGTCAAGGATTTTTTTAAAGGATAAGGGAAGGGAAGGTAAACGTATAAAAATATTGTTTTTATTCGTTTATGAAGGTAATAATTGATTTGGAATTAATTATGCGTTTCTTTAGACGGTAAAATAGTTTGTTCAATATCGATAAATCATTATTTTGTTCACCATCCCATTGGTGAACTGTTATTTATTTGTAGCCTGAGGTTGCGCGTGCAATTAATACGGTATTCCCGCGCCCGTCCGAGTAAGAAGTACATTCGCCTCGTTCTATTGTGAGCGGCCTCAAGAACAGAGGCTGACGTTAGAATCGCCCCCAATGCCGGTTCACTAGCCGCAGTCATTCTAGCCTGGAGTAAGTACCGCAGGTGTTATTTGTCGGCAGCGTTTTATATTTACTCCCTGCGGCTAGATTGAGGAATTCACCGCCACGAATATTCTTTTAATATTCATACTCATGGGTATGCAATAATCTTATAAAAAATATACGAGTTTGAGGAACTAAATTATTAATGTTACTATAAATATGAATTATTATGTTGTAAAAGTGAGATCTATACTATTTCATCAGACGTTCTGCAATGTCCATAAAAATTTTGTTCCCTCCATACGCGCCTCGATCTTATTTGTCAGTTGCTCTCGCTTTGCGGTCACTTGTCGGTCGCTCAAATAATACGCCGATTCTTCACACGTCTGCAAAATCCCTTTGTTTTGCATCGCGGCTAAATGCGCCTCTCTCACGCGACTGTGAGAGTTTAAGTGCTCATTAAACTGGTAATTTTATGACTTTTCTCCCGGCCTCTTCGGCGTAATCGTAAAAGACGGCAGTTTTTTTTCGACTTGATTCGCCGCGACGCTGCGCAACTTATACTTGCATATGCATGGTCCGTTTGTGTGGTTGTAAAGGCGGAAGATGAAATTGGTGACTCTAAATTGTCCATTTGTTTAAGAGAAAATAGGGAAAGATAAATTATTTTTAGAAATTAAAGATAAACTGGTGCTTACTTAAATTGGTGGGGTTCATTAGAATCTCCCAATTATATAGTGTATTGTTGAATATAATAAATAGCCAGAAAAAGATACATAAAAATGGCGACTACTGGATGATAGTTGGCAGTTCGAATGATTTTATAAAGAAATCGCAATGCTGAAGGCATTTAACGATTTACTGGGCGCCAGGCACTGTTAAAGATTTTAATAATAAAAACAGAAAAATGTTTAAAAAGAATTAACAATGTAATAAAAATTTTTTTTTAAGTATATATGTGATAAAGACTGAAGGCAGAAAAGGTGTGTGAGGAAAGAAGAAAAGATCAATCTTATTTCGCAATAATTTTATTTGTTCTTAAACGGTTCAGATACATCGTAGTACATAACACCTACTGTCTTCCTTTTGTCTGCTGATTGCTATTACAGTACGTTTTATCAACTGTATAATAATATTAAATCGACTCTCCCCCTCCTAGCACTCTGCAATTACTCTTTCTCTCTTTCGCTCTCTCTCTCTCTTTCTTCGTGTATAATAACGACGTGGTTAATAACGTGCCACCATTTTTTTTAAATTTCTGGTATAATACGTGTAAAAGACGTTCTCTCCAAGGGTTAATGGTAACGAAAATTTATTTTAAACGACTCTCAAATTTTGATTATCGCATGTACATTGTTTGCATGTGCTCATATAGCCCGTGTGACATATCCGCGATCGTATATTATATATATGGTTTCTTCGTTTTCATATCGTGTTGCGTTTGCGCACTTGCGTGCGCGCGTTTATCCGCGTTCGTTTAAAATAACTTTAAATTACCACGTTAAAAATCAACAATACGTTTATCGTGGAATATATATATTTATAATATCTTGTATGCGTAACAATATCTTGATGCTTTGTTTTTCACTTTTTTTTTTACTTTTTGGTCTTCTACGTATGCATTTACGTGAATCTGCGGTTTATTATATTTATATATATAAGGTAGTGCCATTTCTCGTTCGGGTTCCTTCGTCTTTTATTTTATTTTGCCGTTTACGTATGTCATATTGTATGATATATCTCTTGATCGTTACGACGTTTTTTTTTCTCTTTCTCTCTCTTCATTACAACAATTATTTACATAAGTTTGTTGAAGCTACGACTAGGAATATTGACGCGTTAGGACAAAAAACAATTCTTGTTCTCTTCACAAAGGCTAAACGCATTTGACATACTCGAGACGAAACTAGAAGTGCAATTGAACGTTTTGTGTATGTTTATCCTAAAAATTCATGTAACCTGCTATAAGTATGTTCTTCCACAATCTCGCAATCTAAGCTATTCATTTTATGTATTTCACGTAAATTATCGCATTAGGAACCACAAAATTCGCAACTGAAGTTATTCACACACAGATAACCATACCTATGAATATTAACGTAATAAAACGAATCAACTTGTTCATTAATTTTATCACACATGAATTTTCAATTGCTCTATTTTGCTTTTACAGTTTTCTACTATTTTATAATTTGCCTTTAAATTATTTCTTCAACGCAATATATTAATAAATAAATATATATAATATATATATACTCTTTTCATTTAACTGTAACAATGTTTATTGACTATATTCTTCGTAAAATTTCTTCATGCGGATGAATAAGTGAATCTAATAAATGCTAAGTTTAAATATTATACGAAAACAAAAAATATGTAAAAATTATAACACACATTTTTGTTAATCAACCACAACAATGTCACACTTATAAACAAAAGTGACAAGAAAAAAAACGATTACATTATGCAACGAAATTACTTTTATACAATTCATCACGCAATCGAAGAAGTTTCTTCTAAAAAAACCAACGAATGTCCGCGAATTACCTCGAAAATTGACTAGTCGGGAATGAATACATCTGTCGTGTACATGACTATTAACTCTTTCTCACTTTCTCCCATCTCTCATACTTCTAACAATGCATGTGTATAATACGCATCGAACAACCTGTCGTTATATATATATTTAATTTATATAATTATGTATTGACAATGAGCCGGGCGAATCGAACGAAATATGTATATATATCGCGCGCGAAAATTAAAATTCGCCTTTAAGCATGTGGTATGTGTAAATATTGACTTTGCACGGTGTCGCATGTGACGCAATTGAATATCGTCCCAAAGTATTTTTTTTTCCTGTCTATGCCTACGTTAAGGACACATTCAAATTGATCGACGTTCATCTGACGCTCGACGATTAAAGTTACACAGTATTTTTTTTTGTTTGCCTTACACTTGCCTTTTTTTAATTATACACGTACGCATATGATAATAATTAACATCTATTTAGATTGACTTTCTTATTTCCTCGTTTGCTCACGGTTTCTTGCTCGCATATATCTCTCACGAATTCCCTTTCGCGATCCTCGAATAAAAATGGAAGAAGACATGTGGAAGAGAAAAAAGTCATACCGTGTATATATAATGTATGTATATGTATATATATAATATTTATGTATATATGTATATACTAACGTAAGTAGCCTCCTATCTGTATATATAATATATATATATGTATATAGTATATAACAATGAAAAATTATTTATACATCTCGCTTATTTCTGTTATTCTTTTTTTTCATATATCCGAAGACGTTAGGACTGTTTTTATTTTTTTTCGTTGATGCTTATCATTTTTTGTATCATTTTTTCCATATGAAGTATCGCGTTTATTATTATGGTATAATATATAATTCCCACTAACAACTGAAAAATGGCAGACATTACAAATATATATATAATATATATGTATATATTTAACAGCGTGTATCTTTCGTTTTTTGTTTTTCATTTACGGACGTCACTGCACTTTCGTCGTTTTTTCTCCCACGGTTGTGACTTTTTCTCTCAAATTTTTAGTCAGCTACGCGTCATATATCCAATCGACAAACAAACGCTATGACTATTCGTCTGTTCCTCGATTCTTAACGCGTAGCGCGAAAGGACCGAAAGTTCAGCAACGCTCAAGTCGAGACATCGTGTACACTCACTCTCTTTTCTCCCTACAGTGCTTGCTTACTTATTTGTTTTCGTGGTTTTTTTTTTCATCTTAACTTCTCGTTTCTGCATCGGATTACGTAACTTTCTTCGTGTCGGCAGGAGTAGACGCGATTATTTGTTGGTGTATTCTTAGTTTTCTTCGTTCTCATCTGGTTCCGTGTTCCTCTTACAGTTTGAGATCGGTTGTGGTTGTCGTTGGTTATCGGTCGATCGACGAATACGGAATAATTGGTTTACAATGGATTACAATTATCAGTGTACGGTATAATAGCACCTATTTGTTTAAGAAATTGTCGGAATTCGTTGAAAGCCCTAAACTTGTAAATGGTAGCCTTAAACCGAGTCTAAATATCGTTACAATGCCTTTCGTGTCTCGTCGAGATTATACATAGCTGTCTTTTTGTACGAAACGAGTTTCCACTGAACGAACAATTATTATTATTATGCAAAATAGCAAGAAACGAAAGTTACATTCTTAATTTTAATCCCTAACTTATCGAATTACGCTATAATTAAGCTAAATATTGTTTGCACTAACAACAATTAGTAGTAAAAGTTCTATATTTCTGCTTGAACTTTAGTGCCTGTTTCTACTATCACAGAAACGTTCCTTTGAATTTGGAATTTCAAAAATATTCCTACGTTCAGTGCGAATTTTGTCTCTTATTGCGATGCAGGAAACTTCATGTGATAATAAAATTTGACACCAAAATGTACAAAGAAAGCAGCGACCTGTTACTATTAATTATGTCTTAGCGTGCAATTATTGTATCAACACATCCTTCGCAAATATAATCATATATTATTCAGAATTTATCAATTGCAATTTTATCCATTCGAAATTAGCCTCCATTCATTAACTTTTCAGAAGATAAAAGTATGACATAGGCATAAAATAAACTCATCTTAATATTACACCACCGCAAATCATTGCCCAAAAATGTCGAATCTTAACGTTATCTTAAACAATTACATACGCTATTCCTAAATTATTATCTAATCATAACAAACACGAAATATATTAGACGTAGAAGTAGGCCGAGAAGGAGCGAAATAAACGATTCGTCGATCGATCGTCGATTATTCTGCTAACATCGTCACCATGCATCCCCCGTTTCTATCGTTTATCGGATTTTCGTCGCTAAATCGAGACTCCTATGCAAATACGTACTTATGTATCACTTAAAACAACGAAGATGGCAATAATAAGATAGACTTACATATCTTAACACCGTAATATGTATAGATTATTCGTTAAAGGGTAAACAACGGAATAAAATACTACCTCTTCGTTACATTACTTATAGAGCGAATAAAACGATTAACATTGTATGCCTTATCATTACGTTATCTTTTTTTTCATCTCCCCGCCGAAATACACTCAACTTTCATTATTGATGCACAATAATACAATTAATACATATTATTGACCAAAGCATTTTGCTTCTCCTTCTTTCATAACTCGTCTCATGGGCCTCGCGAATGTTAATCTTACTTCAACTTCGCTAAATTTAAATGCAATACAATGTAATAATACAGTTAGTACGACGTGTTTTTCTTTAGCGCGACTGCGCGATCCTTGCGACTGAAAAACATTTCCGATTGATATATCGTTAATTACAGAGAAAAGAATCACTTATGGAGTTTGGGAGAGATTGTTGTAAGAATAAAATTAAGTATTAGCTTTGTACAATCGTTTTGTTAAGTGTAGTCATGGGCAAGGGCAGCATTATAAATGAACTGAGACAAATTTTATATCTTACACAGATATTTATCTAGCATGACTATATTTAAAAAAAACACACGCAAAGAATCTAGCTGAACTACGTTTTTACAAATATAAAAAAAAAATTGAGCATAAAATTGATGCATAAAAATTATGTAAAAGTATTTTTGCAAAGATAATTAGATATATTTTACAGCTTGGCAAAGAATAAACGCACAAAACGTAACATTACGACATAGAAAAAAATCATCTTAAAATTATCTATCTATTTTGTAAAAACGCGAAACGTATTTTATCTGGATAAAAAGATGAATGAAATATAGAAGTAGGGTACTTGCCCATGACTGACAAGTAAAAATACTTCATTGTCGTGACTATGTATACAATAAATACAGGAAACACTTCAAAACGAATTAGAACTCCAAAAATATAGATATATAAGAAATATCCGAGCTAAATCTCTGTCGTTGATATACAAGATCGCGTAGACAAATGTAAGTATACACAACACTTAACTCGAAAGAACTCGTGTGGCTCGCCGTTTACGCCTAAATCTGCACTATGCAAAAAGAGCCTTATAAAAAAATAAACGATTTCTTTTTTTATTCGTTCGTCATTTTCTTCGTCATCATCATCTTCTTCTTCTTCTTTTTATTTTTTGTCATCCGGGAAACGAGAAAAGGGATTACCATTGTGTACACGTGTGTAAGATCTCAAGGAACGCGCAGGAATGTTGTAGATACTTTCATCGGATAAGGCTGCGTCAATTATTGTCTTTCCCCATTGTATACCCTCCTGACTCGCGCTCGCAATCGACATGCAGACCGAAGCCTTCGGATCTTCTTCTTATTTTTTTTTTTATATTCGTCGTTTCGTTTCTTTTTTATTTTATATTTTTATTTTTTACTTTTTTCCTCTTTTCTTATATATCTCTCTCGTTCGTCGAAAATGTCCATGCGTGTTTCGTAAAATGTATGTACCAGTCTACGGTTAGTCTATAGTAAAGCGATTGGTTTTCGACGGTGTAAGCATTTCGTTGCCAAGAAATTAACTTTCTTACGTTCGTTTTAGGACATGCAGTTAAACTCTAAAAAATTATCGTTTCCATTAACTTTAGCTATCGGCCAACTTTTTTCTTCTACCTTCAAATAAGACAAATTCTTTATTGATGTAGTATATGTTGATTAATTTCTTGCAAAAACGTGTTCACTCGAAATCGATTTCATTATACTAATAAGAAATATCCAGCTAATTCTATTCAATTACACCGTAGTAAAAATTGTCTTTTTTTCTGTTACAACCACCTGTTGTAATTTGTTATAAAAAACGCTTTGACTTTTTCGCTTTATATCGACTAGCTATTGTGATTTCGTCCAAAAAGTCATTACGATATTTTTTGTTACTATAACAAAATCGTCTTTCGCCGTGTAATCACGAGAAATTTCTTGTCTGTTTACTTTTTGTTTTTTTTTATTTAAAAATCTCACTACCGCGGACTACGTATAGTAAACGTCTTCGTAATTATTTTCCGTGTTTCGCGTTACGTGATTGAGATCCTCCGAATGGTTTCAGCCGTTTCTTTTCGCCTATAAACTTTTCCTTCGTACAGCATCTCCAATGGTTCATATCCTCGCAGTGCGTGAACGCAATATTTAAAAGCATTCGGGGACGAAACCGCGAGTATTAAGTCGAAAGTATACGCGTATACAATGCACATTTACGTGTATATAATTTAATAACGTTTACGGTGTAAGGTTTTCATTTATTTATTTTTTTATGGCTACTTAGCTAATTAATGACTTTTAGGCGCAAGCGACATTCGTGCATCGTAAAACAATACTTTTTTATTATCTTATAATTATTGAGTAATTTTTACTAATAATATCAATTTTAACGTTATGAATAATTTTAAACAATTTTCTTTTTGGAATAGTATATAAATATATAAATATATAACATCCAAATTATTAAACTCACACCAATACGTAATTAATTTTAAACACGAGTAAATATTTTTCAATAATACTGCGCGGAATTTATTTTTTAAATTTTCATTTCATACTATAAACCCACGAAATTGATATTTTAGAATCACCGTAACAGATGCAAAACAAACGTATTATCGAACGTGAAACGAAACACGAAATGTCGCGCATTCCCGTAGTCTCTTGTATTTTATTTTTTTTCCTTTGTAAAACGATTAACAATTGTTATAAATATATAAACGGCGCCAAGCTACTCCACCACGCACGGGGATTTTTTTACTTTTTTCCATTACGTTATTTAATACTTCGCTTTAACGCTACGTCGCCGTCGATTATCATTCGGCGCTCAAGATCGTTTTTAAAGGATAACCGCAGCATTTGTGGCCAAAGAATAAAAGCGATGTATACGGCCACGCTGAAAAAAATTACTCCTAGTATTTAAAAATGATGTTTTTTTCTTGAATGATAACAACATGCTATTTAAAGGATTCTAGTTAAGTCATTCTTAAACTCTGCAGAACATTTGTATATAAGTATCTGTTTTACCGACCGTCGGTTATACATTTATTTATTTTTACAAGTTACTCTATAACCTGTAGGTCTAAGGTAATAGTTGTAATATTGTAAAAAATTGAATTATTTAGTCAAATTCCGCAAATGCTAATTCAAACAGTCGGTAAAAGTCGATTTACAGATATGGAAACAGTAATGGTAATTTTTTTCAGAGTTTGAGGCCGAAGTTAGTTGCTTCATCGGGCCTTGTTCGTTGACGCTAAATCTTACTACATTTATTTGGTAACATAAACTTTTCAGCAGTCGACTTTTGCGTTCTGATTCTTTAGATTACCGAAAAAGATTAATAAAAATTCAACAATCATTAAAATATTCTAAACTTCATTGATTATTTTCATTGTAGTTTCTTGCTATATTTAAAAAGTCTAATATCTTCTTCTAAATTGGTTCTTTGTTATAATAACTATACTCTATATTACGAGAAAAATTATATATATTAATATTGAAACAACATAAATAGTTCATTCATATTGTCATAAAAATGATATTTATGTTAACTTAGAAGTAAATATTAAACTTTTTAAACTATTATTCTCAGTACGACACACTCGTCAAATTATACGAGAAACTTAATAGAATTAAAATCTTATGATAATTTAAAATCCGCTTTTTCTTGACTGTTATCGATTGCATTTCCTAAGTAGAAGCTCAGCCTCTTCTGTACTTTTTACATTCGCCAAATGAACTTGCACACTAAATAAAACAAAGTACTCTGTAATACTGATGATTATATTGTCCTTCGAGTGACTTATCTCTCTTTTGTTCTGATTTTTCTCGTTTTCTCGATTGTAGTCCCTCATAGACATTCACCTCAATTACTTTTCGTTCACGATTCCTCCATCATAGTGTGGTCCCAGCCATTTTTTTTTGTTATTATTTCCATTTTGATTCTCTAACAATGATTTCTCAGTAATCCAACTGCCGTTAAAACTTCGATTCTCTTAACGTTAAAGTTCTTAAATACGATATCATTCTTTGGTAACAAATTCAGATAGTCTAAACTTTAAAATCCCTTCCCTCGACATCCTCTATCTTCCTCTTTTCTATCCGATGTTCCTTCTGCTTATCCTGCGCTAACACATTTCTCTTTCTTTCCTCTGCCGAGAGATCCGTCAACTCGTTCCCCGTACGACATCTCCAGAGACGCCGTCGACGCGAGACAAAGCGACATTTTTTTTGGATAAAAAGAAGCATGTGGCGCGCGCGGAGGACGTTTAGTCGTTCTCTGCTTTGCTGTCGCATTCACTGCGGCTGTGGAAGTTTAGTATACGCTGAAGCAAGACGGCGGATTCATTTCGCCGAAAATGTTGAGCTCGTACAGCGAGGCGAAGACTATGAAGATCAGGTACCAAACCATCAGTACCGCGCCGTATCGTCGGTCCAACTTCCAGCCATTGAAGTGCGTCGCCAGCACCAAGAAGACCACCGTTGACAGCAAAGAGATCGTTGAGTAGGTCAGTCCTATGGTAAGAATTTTAAAAGATTTCAAATTAGTTGTATTCAAATATATCCACTTCGTAAATAGCCTTCTGAATTAAAAATTTTTTTGTTACTAAATTAAGAAAAGCTCATCAAAAATAAATTCCTTTCTTATCCGAATCCACTATCAATTGGTATTATAATACAATTAGCAATATGAGTATCCGAATTGATCTTAAACAATGACACTCACCTCTGCTGGTGACGTTGACGTGGGAGCCAGGCTGAATCATCGCAGTCTGGATAAACCAGGGAAGACCAAGGCAGACGAGGATATCGAAGACATTGCTGCCCACAGCGTTGCTCACAGCCATGTCACCAAGGCCTTCCTTGATGACGGCCAGAGAAGACAAAGCATCAGGTACGCTCACACCAGCGGCAACGAATGTCAGGCCCATGACGGTGTCGGGAATTCCCAGTGTACTGCCTGAAGACGTTTTCAAAAAAGTGTGATTAGTTGGATTTATAGCAAGAAATTCAGATAATCCTGTTTCTAAACTAATCAACTATTTGACGTGAATGAGCCAGTTCGTATGCTGTATATTATGCATTGTATACTGTGGTTAGATAGAAAATATTTAAAATCGTAATTTAGAGATCTTATATTAGTTGATAAAAAGAAAAATGATTCTATCGGATCCCAAACTCTTAAAAAATCAAGAATTTTGACAATTGAAAGAAAATTAGTTATACCTATGATGGTGATCATCCACACCATGATGTAACTGTAGAAGCTGATCCAGATCATGGAGATGCAGAAGGTGAAGGGATACCAGTTCCTGTACTTCTCCTGCCTGCAGTCGGGCATCGTTCCCCGGCACGTGTAGTGAATGGGATAGACGAGGCCCCAGGTGAACAATCCCCAGGGACCTCCGTCAGTTGGCTTCACCAGCGGTGATACTTCATTTGGATCAGGTTCCTTGGCCTTGTAGTACTGCGGCTGTTTAGGAACCGGTGGCCGCGACGGTTGTTCCTGCTGCGGCATTGGTTGTTGCTGGATGGGAGAGGTGATCGCCTGCTGTTGCTGCTGTGGTGGTGGATATTGTGGTTGCTGCTGATCACCCGATTGGCTCCATGCCGTGTTAGGATCCCACTGCTCGGTCTGACCTCCTTGATCCCAGGCATTGTTCGGATCCCACTGGTTTGCTGGTGCGTCACCACTGTTGTCCCACTGGTTGTAACCAGGCTGTCCGGTCGAGTAACCTACCGATGACGATTTCAGAGTTAATGTAATTGTGCTTTTTGAATCGTCTAATCTTTTTGAAAATACTGACCTTCATTGGTCTTGGGCTGGTCAACGGCTGTCGTGTTGGGATCGGTGTAGCCTTGACGGTCCTCCTGTAGGCTCTTGTAGGTCACGAGGGCACTTTGCTCGGCTGGCTGCTCCTCATCCTTAGGCAGCCAGGGAATGTCGTAGGACTTGGCCCAACGTTCCAGGGAAGAGTTGAAAGACAGTGCGATGCAGTACACCCCGTACATTATCAGCATGAACAATGACTCACCCCTGCAAAAATCGCTCAGTCAGTCCTTCACATAAAGAAGCTAAATTTGACAAGCATGTAAACTAATGACTCACCATGAGATGGACTCGTTGGCAATGGTACCCAGCATCACCAGAATGGAGACGAAGTAAAAAAAGCAGTCGCGACACAGCGGCCACCAGTTCAGCTTGGATACCGTGCTCGTGCAGAGACCACAGACGGATATGACGAACATTATGTTGAAGACGGCGCTGCCAATTACACCGCTGACCTGTTACCGCAATAAAAGGAGTCTTTGAAGATAAAAGGACACCAAAATAGTCTTAAGCTCATAAAGAGTAAACGAGGGCATTGTGGTGTAACTCGCTGTAAGTAACTAACAGCGCGCGAAAAAAAGACACGCGCGTTTTTTGAAGTAACCAACAAAAAATATCGGTCTCGTCGTATTTTTACACCCTTTCTAACTTCATCACACTTGAATTACTCGGACGGAAAGTCAAGATCTTAAGCTTCTAATATTAGGTTTTCTATCGATCTCAGATGTTATCAGTATACTTCTTGCTTGCTTTTCGTACACGGAAAAAAACAACAAAATTCTTAAAATATGTAATTTACGCTCGTGCTATTTTATCGCCACTGTCACAATGTAGCGAAGGGAAAAATAATAATAAACTTGCAGAAACTTTATCCTTCTTTTATCCTTTCTCGCAAACATTTTGAATATTATTCTTCGGGATGAAGTTTCGCCTCTATCCCGCCATACGGAAAACTTTCGGAAAATCAATACCGCGTGGAGCATCTAGCTGCTTATACTTACGCCAATATCGTCTTTGGCGAAGAAGACTCCTATGACGACGGTCGCCAACTCCGGTGCGGAAGACCCGGCGGCCATGAAAGTGGCGCCCGCCACGTCGGGAGTCAGTTTCAGTTCTGGAAGCAGCGAAGTAATGCGTTTTCTTAATTTGAAATATCGCTCTGAAGTTATGGGTGTTCCCTCTTGCAGTCGAGTGGAAGGTTAAGCATTTTTCTCGCATTTTAAAGTAATTGATTTGTATACGTCCTAGTTTATGTATATGGAGCGAATTTGCAAATGATTGATGCGATCGAGTGAGTCAATCGATCGGTTTGAAATTGGAATTAAATTTAGAATAAAATACTTTTTCGAATTTCCCACAGGCGAGGTAACAAAGTAATTAAACTTTCCATCTGTACTATTTAGTGCAGCTGGAACTGAAGTCAGTGAATATAAACTAGAGAACAGGTAATCGAATTTGCAAATGTGTGAATTCAATTTCACATTCGCTCAGCTATTGTATGTTGCTCTTTAAGGACAAACTTCCATCTTTAGAGCAAACTTTGGACATAAACTTTTACATTCTATGGATTATAAGCCAAGATTTGTAGTACAATGAGATTTCGCATTAAGTTGACCATGCCGAATAAGATTTGATTTTAACCTTAATATTATTTAACTTTATCAGTCTATCTAATGATGAATTTAAGGGTAGAGACCACTTGAGAAAAAAATATTTTTTCCTTCAAATAAAATAAAGATTGTAATACAATAACATATTTTACACAGAAAAAATATAATTTGTTGTCAATTTTGAAGGACTTTCATGCTGAAATTACTGTTAAAATAGTATTTAATTCAAAACACTCCGAGCGTCTGAATTTCTTTGAGGATTACAAGTTCATATTTTTAGCATCAAATACTCAAAATCTACCAAGAGATAATTGATTTTAAATTAATATTTCCTTTATACGATTGGATCGAGTAGTTTAAAAAAAAATAAATAAAAATTTATTAAATTTTAATCACATTTAAACTTTCAACTAAAAAAATTAAAATCAAATCAAAAATATCTTTTCATAGAAGTTTTCTAAATTTGTGCAAAAAAATTTCTGTTGCCCGGAACACTTTAATATCATAAAATTAAATTATTAGAAAAATGCATTTGTAGATAAGCATAATTTAAAACAGAATTCAAAACAAGTTTGGTAAGGTTCCTGCCTTTTTTGAATTTAGTGGGTTGGTAGAAGCATGTGGTACATTTTGTAGAGTATTACTCGTAAAAATATAAAATTATTTTAAATAATTATAGCGGTAATGCGTATTTGAATTTAAATTCAAAGATTATGCAAAAAATGGTGTAAAATCGACAGCAAATTTAATAAATACAATTTTCAAAAGATATGAAAGAAAATATTTTAAAGAGTTCTAGATTACGTTTCTGCAATCATTTTCAAGTGGTCTCTACCCTTAAAAGTTTTCGTATTTTAGACTAACTTTTTCTACCACCCAATAACATTTTATCAACAATATTCCCACTTCAATCCCTATAAAACCTTTAATTTTTTTTATTTACTCGAGACTTTACAATATAGATTCATTTTAATGGCTTTTCGTACCGCCGCTGCACCTCCATTCCGGATAAGAATTCACTTAACCTCATTTTGCAACAAATAAATATACAGAAGGTAAAAAATAAAAACTCACCCTCGCAGATGCGATCGAGACTGGCGACGAAGTAATCGTCGCAGACGATGGCCAGCCCGAGGAAGGTGTAGACCGCGACGAGGAGATGAATGATGAGGCCGCCGTGCTTGCGGGCGTTCGGGCCCATGAGCGGCCGGGGGAACTGCTCGATCGCCGGGGGCGAGCAGTTCTCGCGGCGCGGCCGCCACGTCGGGTGCGGGTCGATGAACGGCGTCGTCGACTGCGGCTCCGGCGTCGCCTGCGGAGAAAGGTCAATATTTTGGCTAAGAGCTCGTACATATGTGCAGCGTGCTTGCATTTTCAACGTATTAGTCATTATATTTTCGTATTAGTCATTTATATTAAATTCTTGTGTTAAGTAGGAAAGTAAAATATAAAAATTCGTTTAATAGCGACTCCACATCACCTTAAACTGCGATAAAAGATGTATATTAAGTTAGTATATAAAGTTAGGAATTATTCCTTCTAATAATTCAGTTCTAGTTACAGTATAGTTTATACGTTTTTTTTTTCTAAAGTTTAGTGCACGGTAGCGCTTGAAACTGCAACAACAGTAAATGCGACTGTACGATATTCTACTACGCGTTGCCCTAAGAGCATAATAGGGTTACAGCAACTTGCCCCATCAATCACCAACTCACCGTGACACTGCTGGTCAGCCCGTCCTTGACGCTCGTCTCCTCCTTCTTCTCGCCGTCCGGCTTCGCGGTTGTCGACGTGTCGCCCAGCACCTGCTCCTTCTGTCCCTCCTCCGGGGTGCCGCGCGTCGACGAGGGCGCGAGCTCCGCCCCTGCGGTCGTCGGCTCTGACGGCTTGCTCGACGGCGACGCTGTCGAGCTCAGCGGCGGCGCCATCGACGAGCTCGAGAACGACGCGGTCACCAGCTGGAAGAGGACGTAGACGAGGAAGAGGCCGACGTGCAGGGGCAGCCGCTCCATGCGCGACCGGCGCGGCCTCAGCCTCTGCCTCTGCATCTTCTGCAAAAGGAAAAATGTTTTTGTTTTAGCAGTTTGGAATTTTTTTATTTTCAAAATCAATGGTAGTTGTAGATTAAAATTTTAGTATGGTTAATAATAATAACAATATCACGTTACAATGTTTTTTACGTATTATACGGTTATTATTATAGTCAACGTGGTATTACTATGTATATTGATAAATCGATCTGAAATGCATATATAACTTGGCTATTGAGAAGAGCCCATTCAAGTAAAGCTATATACGGTGTGCTATATAGTTCAACGTGGTTCTGCAAGTTCTCGTGGAGTATAATATTATACAACATCCGAGAGTAGGTATATATCATGTTCTATAATTTATGTAATCGTGAGAACAACAGTTAAAACTTTAGTAAATATTATACCTAGCTATAATTTTAAGTAGGTACATTATTTTCATCAGTCTTTT
>JAPYZP010002157.1:0-14191 GCA_030522985.1 Torymus sinensis
GTCGTTACCATGAGATTATCAATCGCCGCGCACGTAAATCATCCATCAATGGCAACACTTTTTTCGCTACGAGTGCGCTTGATGACGCGTTCCAGCAAAGGCAGGCCGTTGCCTGAGGGTACATTCTAAGTGAAGTACCATGGATTCGAGGAAACAGCGCGAGGCACTCATTGTCAGCGCGTAATAGCTCGTTGTGCGCGTTGAAGGTTCCTCCTCGCATCTAATTGCGTTTGCTGGCGTGTACCTACGGGTAATTGTGTGTACTCCCCCTCAACGTCTAAGTTCTCATCGCTGTCTATTGTGTTTCACAATTATCTCGGCCAGTCTTTGCAGCAAAAACTAATTATAAATATCTCGGTCACTTATCAAGAGTGGTATACTGGTTTCGGGTATTTTAGTTATTTTCATGCAAGACTTAAAGAAACTAATGTTTGCAAAATAATACAATTTTGCCCTTATCTAAAACTTGAAGCAGCGTACAACAATGTTTTATGATGCACTGCAAATATGATCAGCCACGAAAGAAGGATGAAATAATTGAAATGATACAATTCACGTTACGTTCTTACATACATATATGAATAATCGATTTTAATTTGCGGAGATATTGGCAATATCAAAACTTTGAGAAAATCAATTACTCAAACAACGGAACAAAAGAGACCGGCGAATAATTATCGGCCGCTATCGACGAACGAAGACAGCCAGACGATGCAGAGCTAGAAGGCACAGTGGAAAGAGACTTTCGAAGTCCGCCTATCCGCTGACGAAACTTTTCATCCTCTCCCGCGGCGGCGGCGGCTTCTTCATCGCGGCCCTTCCATTGTTCTCGGCCATCAACAGCAGCAGTGACGCTTTATTTCGCATAATCCAGAGCGCCACGCGCTCCGGCGCATTCACGGATGAGTAATTGCATTGTCAAAGCGGCTTTTCTTGCTACCGGACCCTTTTTCGCAAGAAACCTGCGGTTCCCCCGGCGGCCGAGTTCTTCGGTTTGGTTCTAATTAATCGGTGAGCGGAGTGGGTTTATTGTACCCGCTAGCGTAATTAATAGAAATTAAATGATGGCTTTTATTAATTCTCCGTTGTGGAGGGCTTTGGGGGTTATTATATAATACTTGAAATTATCTTTTGTTTTTCAGTATTGGAATTTTCATTATGTAGCTAACCATAATTGAGTTTTTATTTTAGTATGGTATTGCAGTGACAAAAATATGAAGATAGAGAAAAATATTGTAGTAAAGATTACCATGTCTGATTGTAAAAATGAAGGCAGACTCGAATTATCAACAAAATTGCCAAAATTTATACTAATTTTTCTAATATAGGAAAAATTGCGATACATAAATCGTCATTTTACCATAAATTATGGCAATTTGGTTCATAATTCGAGTCTGTCCCATTTTTACAAACAGACATGGTAATTTTTACTATAATATTTTTCTCCGTATATATAAGCTTGAATATAGACTCCTTATAAAAAGTAAAATAATCCAATATCATAAATCAATTATTTACTTCGTCCCTATGTATGCGTGTGTGTTAATTATAATATCAAACAAGCTATAATGCTTTTAAAATAATATTTAATAAAATTTTAACGTAGGGCTAGAGTCTTATTATACTCAGAGAAATTTAAGTAACATTATTATTAGGATTTAACTTATACCATTCACAAACGTCTTATAAACGTCTTTGTGCGCTGATTTCATTTCATCTAAGTAAAAAAGCGATACTTCATTTTCTCCTGCTCATTCGACAATTTTTCCGGCTGAATTAACTTGCGTGCAACTATATATTCGTAATAAAGTAATACGCAAGCGTTTCGCGTTTATCCGACCTGCTCAATGAAAAAAGAGGCCGGGGACGAGAGTGGAAAAAGTAGGTAGAGGCGAGTCTTCACGCGAGTACATTATAAACAGGCAAACGAGTTTCTCTTCATAGATGTACGCGTCGTTAAGCTCGTGCGCTTTTTTCACTTGCAGAATATTGCAGATTGCGCGAGCAAGGAAAGAGGCATTCGAATAAGCATGGATGCGTGCAAATTAACGAGGTGTTCGCGATAGTAATGAGTTTCTCAAAGACGTTGTTGGATGGTGTTGGGTGTGTGTGTATGTGCGGGGGCGGGGGAGCGGGGGAAATTGACAAAGGCTAAAATTCAGCGTATTCTCTAATTTAAGCTGACTGGGGATGACTCATCTTTTCCTTTAGTCTTATCCCCTTGATTCTTCCCTTTCAATCAACAAATCTTTCTAATACAATTGATTTCATTATTACAGCGTCGAATATCATTGAAAAGATTGGGGATGTATAGAGCCTTGAATTCTCAACGACATGGGATGCATTTATTCAAACACTTTCTACTGAAAATAGTGGAATCTCTGCTCGTCTTGAACGAATTTAGTAAGTTGTAGCAAATAGAGATCTTTATTAGATCCAGTCATCAGATAAAGTGGATCATTTTTTACTACAAATTATAAGCAAAATTAAGCTCAAGATATACTCTATTCCAACACGTACACTGTCACATACACTTAGTAAAGAAATTCCGGGTAGCAGCTATAGCTGGCTTCCAGAGAATGCGAGCATGCGGCTCTCGTAAGTGGATATTTGACCTTGTTACCTGCATAGGATTTTACGGCCGACTCGTTAAAGTGGTACCCTCACTAATTGCGCTGCCAGCCCGCGGTAGCACATATTAGACATATTACGTCTAAAGTTGTCATTTACTCCGCTTGTGGGGTTTCCAATGCTATTTCGTTAATACCACTGCGAGCTATGCCATGCTGTGTGGAACTCGTCTCGTTCGTGTGATTCGCACTGCTGCGTCGTCTGGCACTCTCAGTCTTCGCAGTTCCGCATGTAACCTCACACACATACGCTATTAACATGACTCAGTTACGATTCTCTTCACAATATTTATATATAGATCGGAAATAGAAACTATTTCAAGAAAAATTTTCAAACACTAGATGTTTACATCTCTAAATTCGACAGAAAATGCTGAATTTTTTCGAAAAATTCGTTCTCTTTAAATAGCGTTTTTCTATAACAATTGATCACAGTTAATTTTCTTAAAGCCTTGAGGTTACTTTTCTCGCTAAAACGCTTTCCCATCTATTTCGAATCCTACCGCACTAAATGCAAAATTTATAGGCTCACAGCTATTTCTCTTTTCCGATTGCGATTCGTCCCCCCCCCCCTCTTATCCCTTCCTTCTTTTTGCCCATTACCTTTATCTCTCTCACTCTCTTCTCTCTCTCTCTCTGTCTCTCTCTCTCACTTTCGCTTCGTCTCAGAGGAGCTTCCGCGCGCTTTCCGCAGTTCCACGCGAATCCTTTTTCTCTTAACCCGATAACGAGGGCAATTTCACGCTGATAAAGAAAATCGAACAACTGCCGCACCTCGTCGCGTGCGTGCACTTATCTATATATACCATAGCCTCTCCAGCGCACCGTGGTAATCAGTATTTATCAAGCTCACTCGTCGCGCTATCGACAGCTCTTCCTCTCTCATCCTCCCTCCCGCTTTCTCTCTCCCTCTCTTTTTACTCGTATCGCATCGCTCGCTCGCGACTCTCGTTTATTATGCGAGGACGCGTGCACGCACGCTTGCGAACATTGAATCATATCGGTCACGTGCGCGCGCGCTTATTATTTCCCGAGCTCGCACACCTGCGGACTCGCAGCGCGAAGTGCGGCAATTATCATTAGTAATTGCCGGTCGCCCGGGTCGGCTCGGACCTCATAATTGGATTGATCGTTAAACAACGCCGCGAAAACATATGCAAGCGTATACGTTACGCGAGAGCGAACCAGGTACAGACACATACGCGCGAGCGCGTGCCTGCGCGAACAGAGAGGCGACGTCATATCGTCGTCGGCGCGGGTTGGTTATTTATTTGTCGGCGTTTAAAACAAAGTGATCCGAATTGGTCCGTCGGTAATTGGATTGCGGAAGTCGTGCGGCGGACGAGAGACGGACAAATTCACGGGCGGTGCTTTCGCTTGTTACGAAAATATGCTCCAACGTCGGAAATTTCGAAATTTGAAGCGACGTGTTTGCTTTACGGCTCATAGCGTAATGTGACGTTTTAGTTAGCGCTGCATAAAATAGTTTATTACCTCATTAATTACCAATGTATTACAGAGAGTTAAATAAACTGTGCAAGCAAATTATCGAGTAACTGTTGTCGGTAAAGATAAAAAATAATAATATAATTTTTTTTTTGTAAAACTGTAATTAATGAAATCTACATGGTTCGTAATATTGGCTCATTAAAAAATGATATTAATTAAAAAAAAAGGGATTTCTATCTTTTATTATCCCACCACATAACTTATTACACTAAAAATTCTCCATTTTATCTTAATTATATTATTTTCATATAGTTTGTTTATGCCGGAAAGTATTTGCCAAAAACTTTTTACCCATACTAAGTAAAATCATTTATTCACTGTCAACGACCCCACGTCGAAAATACGAGAGCCTTATCGCAAATTGTTTTTGGAGAAACGGTCGTGAGGAGGGAAAAAACTCGTCAAGCGAAGCGAGTCAAAGGAAACGTTCGGACGATACAAGAGTGAGATCGCAAGTGCGTTCCGATCACGACGCCTCTCCCACTTTTTCTCATGTACACGCGAGTACGCGCGAACGATGAAAAGAGAGCGAGAGAGAGAGAGAGAGATCGTTTATCTAAATTGCACAGGAGCTAGGAGCCTGAGCGAAGAGTAATTTAAAGCGGTAAAGAGCCAAAAGTCGCGTATCCGCAACGCTCGTAACGTATATACCTATACCTCTTGGCCGGACGGCCAAAAAATGCCGGCGATATTTTTATCTCGGCGCGGGCTAGTACGACGACGAGGACGATTCACCCCCTTATATATATACCGGATCGCGAACCTCGGCGAGGGTCCCAGACAATGGATAATCGAAGCGAGCGTCGCCACCGCCGACGTGAATTCAGCCGACAGTGAAAATCGCAGTTTCCAATATCGGTGTGGGTGTAGCGAAGGAGTGGGAGAAAGCAGACGCGATTATATCTCTCTGGGTCATCGCATCGTAACCGCGGAGCGGCTGTTACCGCTCTCTCCCTCGCCGGAAAGGACGCAAGCGCGCGTGAGTTGCGGTCGAGCTTTTTTCGAGCGACGAGGAATGGCCGAGGAGCGATTGTTTTACGCACCGTGTAATCTGTGTTTTTCCGCGCTTCGGTAACGGAAGATTTGCAGCTGCGGATCAAGTTTCGTTTCCTCCTCGGAATACACGAGGAGTTTTGCAAAAATATAACGAAAAATCGATGGATTTTTCTACATTGAGAAATATAGTCTAATTTCTTACTCAACCACTTTGTCAATATTACTTTCGACAAATTTATTTTAGATAAAGTTATTTTTGTTTATAATAATAATGAACTAGAGTTCATCCATTTAATTGAAATATTCCGCAAACTTAACATATATAATGACGTACAACATTGTTTACTCCATTCCGCAGCAAAAAAGCTTTTCCCACTGTTGAACAATTCGAAGCACCTCAAAACTATAATTTTCGTCTTTTCGAAAACGCGCGAGGCACAAACATTCTCTCCCAAAACTCGCAGCAGTTTCGATGATCGAGAACGTCCGAGCGCTATTTTCCGGGTGATACCGTGCAGAGAGCGGTTCGCGCGACTTGTCATTATGAGCCGATGAGCTATAGCCCGAGCTCGGGAGATTCTTCGGCTCGATTAGTTTTCCGGGGCGGCCAGTGCGTATATAGCCTCGCGCGAAAAGTTGCTGCCCGCGCGCCGGCGAGATATGGCCGTCGTAAAGCACAGGCTCGCCGGCTATTTGCCCCACGCGAGAGACCCGAGAACGATAAGGTTTACTCTGGGCGCGAGAGTGGAGCAGCCTCTCTTATTCTCACTTTCGCGCGCCCGCCCATCCGCGCGCTAAACTTCCGTGCGTAAGTCTCGTCCTTATCCTGCGCGCGGCGCTCTTTGTTCCTTCTGCCGCGCATAAATTTTGGATTTCTAGCCTTGTTTATTCCATTTGCCGTTGAGATTGCAATGTTTTCCGTCGTGGATTAAGAGAGGAGTTTATGCAAAACCAACTGTTTTCAGAAAATTGCATCGAATAACTACGAATCAATATGTACGAGCTATCGATGCTGTAACTTATTTCAGGTTTTTCCTCGTAATCCCTTTATTTTTCATACTTACTCGTATTCAATATCCTGAATACAATGTTTAATCTTATTAGATGGTAATATAAAATCCTGAAATACAGCCTTTTTAATCATTTGGAGCTATACTCTCAAGAAAAATTTATAAGGCGTTATACCTCCTCGATTCATCACATTCTGTTATCCGTTATTTTCGATGAATAATGCATCCTCCTCTCCATATTTCGTTAAAAACTTGTTACTTATACTTCTTTTCCAATTAACGCATTGTTATCTCGTTCGCCCTCCTTTCGTATACATCCTTTATCGTAACTCCTCGACGCGATAGCCAGCGCGAGCCTAGACGCTTTTAGGATCGTGCGCGCGCTCATAGCCGCATCGTCGGCTGGCAATTCGAGGAAAATGAAAAAACTTTTATGCACTTGTTTGTATTATGTAACAGCCTGCTTTATACTTACGCCTTTTTTAAGCGCGCGTGCTGTGTTGGCGAGGAGAGAGGGGGAGCAAAGGAAGCGACTAAAGGGCACGCATTGCCTCCTCTCGCTTTCTTTCTTTTACGAGGGCGTTTCCTATTACGCGCAATTTCCTCGTTTTTCATTGACGCCACGCCGTCGCCACCGCCGCCAGCGCAGTGTATAGGCAAAGATGTTTCTTTTCACGTGTGCGCGCGCGCGTTCTTCTTCTCCTTCTCTTTTTGCCGCGCTGCATTGTCGCGTCGCCACGCGAACGTGATGAACGGCAACGATGCGGGGGTGTCATTGCGACGGCTAATTGGTACCCAAGTTTTTCAATCTCTCGCGTGGTGCACAGTGTTTTTACGGTGCCGGTATATATAGGGTCGTTCTTTCAAAGTTCCTCGCATCAATCGTTATTGCATCATTTGTCAATGTCTAATGGTACCGGTGGTAATCTGTTAAAACTTGAGATTCGAAGTTTTTCCGAGCAATTCTTCTTGAAAAATTATCGCCTTCGTAATAACTCATTACTAATTATTTTGTATGAACTGTTGCAATATTTATAATAAAATCGGAAATAGGAGACGATGTAAATGTGCTTCTCCAGGTTCTTCTTCACTTATTAAAATTGTTTTTCTTCTATATTATATATTTTCATAACACACAAAAGAGAGGTAAGAGAAGAATAAAAAAAGAATTGTGTCGGAGAATTCATAGAAGAGTTAAAAATACGAACTTACGTAACTGTTTATTACTATTACTACTGCAGAATATTACTGTTTTTAACGAATTATATAACGAAAATATTTCCCTCAAGTATTTGAATGATACCTTACGGCCAATACATCATCAACGACCTGGTTAACTAGCGCACTGCGCGTGCCTCTAATTTTCATCTTTCTTTTTAGCTTTTATCTCCTTTCTAGATTCGATTTCAACTTCGACACTTATTCCCCGCTCTATAGCCGGAAATAACAATATTATTTTTCGCTTTTTTCAAAATTCGCTCGAAATACATGTATTCTACTCAACTTACAGGCACGAAAAAGGCTCATCTTTCTATAACGTAACGAAAAAGCACACACTACACTTGCAGTACTTCAACGATATACATCGGCTTATTAGTTGATTACCTGCCCGGCGTCAAGTTATTTACAGTGGCAACAACTCACTCGTATCTCGACATCGTTTTCATTAGATTAAAACGAAACGCCAATTCGGCGCACGTAAAAAAAAACATCCGCCACGGGGTAACCTCCGACCCCTCTCCGATAACAATCACTTGTGACATTCCACGCTCCTCCATCATCGCTCGGCGTCTGGCTGCGCGCGAGTTAGTAGCGCGTCGCGGCCCATCTGTTTTTGGCGCTACCGCTTCTCCTCCTCCTCCTCCCTCCTTTTCTAACTCGCATACGACCGGCTATATGTCGCCCTCGCGGCAACAGTGCATGCAGTACGCGCACACCGCTCGTATAACTCGCGCGAGATCAACGAGGTCGCGGCCGGTGGCCGATTTGCCGCACCTCTACCCTCTCGCCCCCTCCCTTCTCTCTCCCTCTCTCTCTCTCTTTCAATCCCCTTGAAATGCGCGCGTAAAGCGCGATATTGCGCCTGGGGGACGCGGCGATAAAAGCCCGAGCGTATAAAGGCGCGGGAAGGTGAGCGTGCGCGTAATTAAAGAGCTTTCTCTGGCGTGCGTGCGGTGCGCGCGCAGCAGCAGCAGCAGCAGTAGCGTCCGAAGAGGCAATAGAGTCGATGGATAGTCAAACGGTCATAAATTTTCATCGAGCCGTAAAAGCCCGTCGCTCGCGGCCTGCGAGTTTTCGCTTCTATATCTGTCTGGGTGTGCGTGCGCGTGCGTGCTTTTTAGGAGAGAGAAGAGAGAGAGAAAGAGAGGAAGGGCGTCTGCTCAGCGCCCGGCGTAAAGTTTTGACGACGCGCGCAGGTGACGCGAGCCCTTTTCTTACACTCTGTTAACGACTCGCATTGGCTGAGAAGTGGTGATTGCGGTAATTCTTTTTTCCTTCATATTGTTCGAGAGCGTTTGGGCTTTCACGGGGGCTGGTAGTGGGACACGGCTGAAAAATGTGTATTGATTAAACGTCAGAGGGGAGGCGGGTTTACCATGGGGCGCTAAGTAGATTATGTTCCCGTTGTCCTGCCGCATTTGCGTAATTTAATCCACTTAACGATACTTTCTCACGCTTATTTTGGAATCATAAAGTACTTAGCATGTAAATAGGGGTTATTTGTATTACAAAAGTTCTATCAAGACCTATTTTTCCCTCTTTTTTTACATTTTTATCAGTAAGCTCCATCGTGTCAAATAAATGAACGCAATATCATATTTTTTTTTTAATAAATCACGTAGTTTATACGTGCGTTAAGATTTCCGTGGATAGAAAGTTTTTATGTTAGTCATGTTTCATGCACTGTAGCATAGCAGAATTTCAACTTGAAAAAAAAATGTGTTTTCGAGAAGGTTGCGCAGCGGAAGATTTTACGACGGTATTAATAGAGTTTCATTTTACAAGGCTGTAAACCGGTACATAGAACATTATTTTCTAGAGGAAAAATTTTTTTTTACACAAAGCTGAACAATATCCATCTATCTATATCAAGAGCACGTGCTTTTTTAGTTGATTGAAAAAATCTGTTTGAGTGAGTTAATAAATTAAAAAGCTATTTGAACGAAAATGTTCTAGTTTTACAAAAGCTTTCTGTATAATTAAAAAGTTTTCAAGCATTTAATATTTGAAGACTGCACGCATGATGGGAAAAACTCGAGAATTATCTACCTTGAGTATATTTTAAAAGTTTAAAATTTCTTTAACCACTTTATCTGTAACAGTATTTTAATTATCGCGATAATGATATTAGATAGATAACACCAAGTATTGTGTAGAAGCAGAAAGTATTGAAACACATCCTTATAGTCGAGAGTATTTGATTCGCATACTACACAATTGACAAAAGTTTCTGTGATAACTGTTTAATTCAACCATTATTCTTTTAAATTTTATTTTTCAACATGAACAGGTCTTAGAATACAAGGGTTTAATTTTTTACTATCAAGAAGCAGCATACTAAGTTTCACGCAATATTTATCAATTCTCCATCCAGGCTGTGTATATTTTTAGTACTCCCCAGGACGATTTTATTAGTGATGGCAAAGATTGAAAACATAAATTCTACTTTCTTATTAAATTTCAAGAACATAAATTTGACCGTTATGCGGCGTACAAAGCCGCAGTAAAAATTGCCTTAACCCACACCCCGCGAGTAGAACAGCATGCGTCGACGCACGTTAACGTCACGCTCATACGTCACACCGTTTCAACAGCCCGCGTACATATAGAGGGTTGAGCGTTCAGGCAACTGGCCATTCGCGAGTTACGGCCTAATAAGACCAATTCTCCGTACCACTCCCCCTGCCTCGTTGCCGCATTCTCTCTATCTCTCTCTTGCTTTCTCTCTCTCTCTACAGCGCCAAATACCCATCCTTACGACGACACGCTCGCAGTGACGGCGAGCGAATGTGTAGCGGCAGATTGCATGCTCATTGGCCATTAAAATGGTGCACAACGCGGCATCGGCGCGTGACCATTATTATACGGGCGACGAAGCCTATGCGAGCGTACGAACAATCACAGCGCGGTGACGTATAGCAGCGAATCGCTAATTTCGGTGACGCGCAGCGACAGACAACGCGCGCACACCCGTTGCCTTCACGCCTTGGCGCATGCGCGCTAATTAGCGCTTCGTAGCTCTAGTACCTATATTCGCGTCTACGCTTATATATACACACACACACATGCAGCCATACACAGGAACGCGCGCATAGGCACACGCCCGCGGGGTCCTTACGAGCGCGATCGTGCTGAACAAACACGACGCGTGTATGCGCAACGCGATGAGAGATATATAGACGCGTTGAAGGAGGTTTGTGTGCTTTAAAAGCGCGATGCCGCGCGTGGCTGCGCGCCGCGGTTCGGCTCGAGGGCTGTTACGAAAACGCCGGCGAAGATTTCCCGGCTTTCGTAACAGAGTGGGATCAGAATATTCTGCGCAGAGAATTTAGCACGAATAATAATCATTTTGCTAATTTTCATAGAGATTTTCGTGAAGTATATCGAGAAATTTTATATATTACACGGGTTCCGAATGATAATGCACGAGTCTGAGCGTACACGACATGTATCTACTTACAGTTTTATATATATGCTTCATAAATAAAGTTATTTTGTAAAGCTTTAATGTCAAAGAAACAACTTTCTCTATGGATTGACATATTCGACACTGCGACTTTGGAATAACTTCCGCATCCTTTGCCTTCAAACAAATAAAACTGCCATAAAAAGCTACACAATATGAACTTGTATTTACCGGAAAAGTGCCGGGAAAGTCGAAAGTTCGAAGTAAACTCTTAAGTGCCATTTACGAGGGGAGTATGCGCGCGCATCTCCGGCATTCGAAGCGCGTCCCCGCGGCAAATCATCCATCCCCGAAGCCCTCGTCCTCAACTTTCGATCATATACCTACGCTCGAACTCCGCTCTCAGCCGTCAGGCAAAAAAGCAGGCTACACATCTCTCGAATGACTCCCTCTTACTTTCCGAGATGATTGGCGCTACACGCGCCGCGAAAAATGTCGAGCTCTCCGTTATAAGCGGCTCCTTCGTAGCAAAGAAAAGGAGGGACTGCGCCTTTCACCGCGCGCTCCCGGCGAGCTTCCTCTCCCTTAAGCTACTTCGTCCGCGTCATCCGTAAGGGGATTTCGAGGATATATATATCTCGCGATGCGCGCCGCTGGCGCGACGGCCGCGCTATAATCGTCGGGCTCGTAGGTCGCGGGAGCTTTTGCGGCTGGAAAATCGCCCCTTCGTCTTCTTCTCTTTTCTCTCGGTCCTATGGTATCGCGAGCACGCGCCCATGGATTTATGGATAAATACGTGGCCGCACTTTTAACGAATTATGAAGACGACCTGTATATAATACGCGCTTCGAGACAGAGATATATGATCGCCGACATTTATATAGCCTGGGTCATGAAGATGGCGGAACGCAATGTACGTATATCAAAAATGTGTTTTGACTTTTAGGCGCCGCAGTTATACTTTTGATAAATGCTAATAGTATAGGTTGGCATATCCGCAATGTCAAATCCTGGAGACTTCTCTCCAACTTTCTTCGTTTTCTTTTATCATTTATTTTTTCTAAAAACAACTGCAATTTCTAAAAGTACGCGAATTTTTTATGGTAAATTATACGAAGCTATTTATCACCTGTTAAATGAAAAGTTATTTATGATGATTTAACTTACTTAAAGTAGAGGAATACCTTTTGTCTTTATTAATGAAGCTGGAAACTTTATCCACTACACATAATAGAGCAAATATACGCCGTAAAGTGCATTTTCATAAAATCGATAACGTAATAACTCAAACATGCTTGCCAAGTATATAATCTAAAATAATAATAAATGTGAAAATTTCAATATTATTTTGAAAAATAAAATTGTCCCGTATAATGGTGTCATAATAAGAACCTTTCAGGAATTTATTCAGAATCCATTAATTTCGGACATTAATTGAAAAACAATGACATTTTGTACGGTAGTTTAAAATTTCGCAGATGCGCCCTCACACATTCATGCACATACGCACACTCGCACACTTGAAAACAGTACATATTTCCTTTCTGTCATTGCGTATAACTTATAAAACGTTAAAATCATTCATAATTTCAAGTTTGAAAAGTTTCATCGATGGTTACAAAGCTCTTTGAGGAATATTGATAAAAATTAAAAAATAACCTATTCTCTTTCAGAGAGCCTTTATTTTATTATACATCTATTCCTCTTCCCTATTCTCTATTTTTTTGTTTATCCCAAGTGACTTAATTAGTGTATGCACCCTGGAATTTTTCACCCTATTTTCATTTACACATCTATTCATTTACTTATTACATTGTGTACCCGGATACATACTTTTAACTTCCACAGGAGGCATTCATCAGCTTCTCCGATGCTTCCACTGTTTGCTTCTCTCCTTTCACACAAGACACTTTAAAACCCTCTACAAACCGACTTTTTGTCTTCCACTCCCGGCGTACACAGTAACACACACACGTGTTTCGGTCCGACGCACTTTGTTTGTCCATTATGTCGCCTACTTTCTCTCTCGCTCTTTCCCTCCCTCTCTCCGCGGCAACCCCTCTCTTCCTTTCGGCTCCCTTTCAGTGTCGAAGCGAGCAAACTACCATCCGTTGCGTTTCTCCTTTTTTCCGCGCTGTTTGCTTTCTTTTGTCTCGCCTCCACGCGCGTATAATATCTCATTTTTCCTCCACGTCCCTCATCGTCCGTGCGCATGTTCGCGCTTTTCATTATATCCGCGCTCTTTCCGTTATCTCATTCAGGCCGCGGCCACCGCACTCGTCCTCGCGCCGACCACTCAATGCTCGTTCTCTCGCTTCGATGCTCTCGTTTCGTATTTTTCTTTCTCGCGCTCCCCTTTCACGGCGCTTGCTCTTTTTATCATCGACGGCCCGAAAAAGAGAAAGACGCGGCGAAGCTCTACAGCTCCTCATCGGTTTGAATGCACATAGCAGCGGCAGCAGCAGCAGCAGAGGCAGCCCCGTTCTTCTATTCCCGCGTGCGGCGGGGAGCGAGTGCGCTGCGGTAATTGTTCGGTCGGACAGCGAGAGAAAGAGAGAGAGGGGGAGGGAGGGAGAGATGCGAACGCGACGCTCGCACCCGATTAAAACGCGCGCGGGTGCGCGCTTTTATCTGTCCTCCTCTAGTTTCCAGCAGGAACGCGCGACCGAAATTATCATTGCCACCACTGCAGGTATATCTCTCTCGCTGGAGCTTTGTGTGCCCTGGCGAATGCGCTTCCGCTGCCGTTACTCGGAGTCTCTTCCTCCCTCTGTCCCTCTTGTCGCGCTTCTTTTTTTCGAGTAAAGCTGGACGAGGGTGAGGGAGGAAAGAGAGACCCTATCGGAGTTTGCTCGTTACAAACTTTTTTCGTTATTCCCTCGCTAAAACGTTTAAAAAACTTTTTGGAACTTTTGTGTAGGAAGGCTTTTATTTTTCGATCGTGCTATAATTCTCGTTAAATGCAATTATGACATGATTTATTTTGAATCTGCATATATTAATCATGAAAATGTATGTACAAATCGTAAAAATAGATCATATATTTAAAAATATTTTTGGAACCCGATTCGTAAAATTCATTTTTTTGTATTTAGTTGTTCAAAGGTCCTATTTCTGGCGCCAGTGGGCGCAGAAGTTACTTTGTGCGCTAGTTGCATAATGTATACTTTTTTATACCCAGATGTTTGCTCAACTATATTATTACGTTTTGAAAATTTAAAATTATATGGATGAAACATGAGGTCAACAAATGTATAATATTTTTTACTATATAATGTATCTTTGTCTTTATATCTATTAATTAGTTTTGTTTTATTTTTGTGTTACAGGTGAGTCGAGATGATAATATGAAACTAATTATGTGTTTTGTCTGTAACGCGTAATCGTGAGTAAAAAGCTGATTATATACTTTTTTAATT
>JAPYZP010002158.1:0-21618 GCA_030522985.1 Torymus sinensis
CTCTCTCTCTCTCTTCTCTCTCTACTTCTTCGCTTTGTCCGCGCCGGATCGCTCTACTCTCGTGATCGCGCAGTTTCCGATATCTTCGCTTATAGGTCGAGAGGAGAGAGGTGGGGGGAATGTATACGGAGGGTTTTACGCGCGCGAGTGTATACTGTTTCCCTTCGGTTCCTCGCTGTTTCTGCATCTCCCCTGCCACGCGCGCATGTAGAGCCTTTTACATTGCTTTCAAACTTATTGAAAGCCTTGAATGAGTTCATCCGAAAGATTTTCTCAACTTCATGGGACAACCGTGCAATAAGTTTCGTAGCTGTTTTTCGTAAATTCGTGTTTCATTCCAAACAGTATATAGGTACCTATAATTATTTATATTTTTCATATTTAATACCTTTTCCGCTTAAAATAAAATTCTCGTTTACTGGCTTTATTTGGTTTACCTTGGTGTAATATAAAATGGAAAAATGACAAAAATGAAATGAATTTATAACAGTAGCGCTATTTTAAATGGAAATTACCGGAACAAAAGAATACGTAATACATATATCTTGGGCACAAATGGATAAAGCACTGCCGCGCCATTCGAACATCTTATATGCGAGCGGCAGTCCCTATTATAGAAAAGGAAACTTTTATTCGACTCCTTAACCATTTATTTTGCCAGCCATAATCTTCTGTTTCCCAGCGCCGCGTGTGTATCTATATATACGCTGAGGCTCTCTGGTACGATCCTCTCGCCTTTTACTTTCATTGTCGCCTGATCTTCCTCCCCTCGTCGCCTACATTCTCCGGCTCTCCCTCCCTTTTTCTCACGTAGCAGCCTCTCCTCCTGTATTTTCTCACTTTCTAACTTTATTCCCCCTTTGTCCCTATCTCCATCTTCATCTTTGTCTCTATTTTATTTTAATACCGCTTTGTGTGTCCGCGCGCGCTTGTGCTAACAGCGCAGGTACTGCGCGCGGGAATAGAAGAAGGGAGGGAAGAAAGGAATGGAAAGGAGGCGAGGATTCGCGCACTGCTGCGGAATTGTAGTTGTGCTCGCGGGCTGTGCCGCCTCAGCTGCAATCACGTGCCGACGATTTAAACTTTTCTGTGTTTGCTACCCACGCCCGTGAAACTCTCTCCCTCTCCCCCTCAACTTTTACATACGTATATATATATATACACGCGATCGGTGCTGAGCGTTGTTTAAAGTTCGATAATCGCGCGGTCGAGGTGCTGACGCGCGGTTGGATTTCGATTGAGAAATTTTAAAATAATATAGTATATATGAAATATATTTTTCAATTAGCGCGGTATTTCATTTCTTTTCACTCAAATAAATATGCATATTATATATAATAAAATATTATGGATTTCCTACTTATTTAATTAATATTTTGCGATACAATTAGCCTGGCAATAATAAAAGGCTTTAATTAAATTATTAAACAAGTGAATAAATTCCGTTTTCATACAAAACGTCTTTATTATATTTTTACGTTCATTCGCTTGTATTATAATTATATAATTAGCTGAATGCACTCGTTTCGTTCGACTTTCTCTCTCTTTCTCTCTTCTTCTTTATAAACGAATGCAGGAAAAAAAAATAAAACAGAGGTAATTGTGCTTCGGCGAAGCGATCCCAGGGGCGAGGCCGCAAAGTAATTGCCGCTTCATTCTCGTCTTCATCAATTGCCAAGCACTCGTTTAATTATTTATATATCTGCGAACCGAGGCGTGGAAGCTTTTTCGGAGGATCGAGAGCGAGCGAGCGAGCGAAAATTGCTTCCCCGGAAAATGATCCGTTTGGATCCCGGAGTGCAGTGCAGTGCAGCAGCAGGGAGCAAAAAAGAGAGAGGGAGAGAGAGAACGGGGAGACGAACCTCTCGGAAGGAAGAAGTAACGTAAAACCTATAAAAAAGGAAGGCGAGAGCAAGCGAGAACGAGAGGGAGAGAGAGAGAGCGAGGGAGTGAGGGAGAAAGGAGGAGGGTTCCTGGAGGAGATATCCAGTAGGGCGCGCTGGAGAGTGGCAGGAGATTGAGTGTGAAACATCGGCCCATCCTTTCTGAGCTTCCAGCGCACTCACCGATACTCGATCCATCGCTCCGCTCCGCTCTATCTTTTCTCTCCTTCCCTCCCCTCTCCCGCCGCCACCTCACGTATAGTCGTCCCTCCTCCTTCCCTCTTTCTTCCTTCTCGCCCATCTGCATCGCGCCCGTCGATGCGGCACGAGAGAGCGCCGCGCTCTTAAGTAAAATCCGAGCATTTTAAAGGAGAGGCTGAAGGCAATAGCGTTTGTTCGCGCGCACGCGACTTTTCTCGTTTTGCCGGCTTGATTTTAAAATACATTTATCGGTCTATCGGGCGGAAATTTCGGAAGAGACTATTTTTTTTTTCGTTATTCTACACCGAGTGTACTGACGAAACTCAATATCGAGTGGTTATTATTATTCATGAAAAGGGGTTTCAAACTATTTTTTAGCCTTTTTTTTATTATTCAGCATATACAACAATTATTTGTATTAAATGAAAAATTCTTTTTTATTCTGTTTGAAAAATGGGAAAATAAATTGCTAGTGGCTTTGTTTCACGTTAACGGTGATGTCGGATAATATTTTATTTAAAATATAATAATTATTTAAATATTACGTTTTATGCAAAATATTACATATGCAATTACAGTATGCAAATATTAAACGCATACAGAAACAGTATATGTAACTTTGATCAATTCTTCAATAGGGGGCAAACTGTTGGAAACTTTTCATACATTTACAAAATACTGTGTAACATTACACCCATATTTTCATATGAAATGTTTAAGCCATTCACTCTCTTCAGCCACCATTATCCGCCAATTCAAAATAATCTTTCCAAGTAGAAGTGTAATTACAATTAGAGAGGTCGAGTCAGCTGCAGTCCATTTGGCTTGGCCAAAATCGCAAGTGTGGCATTATCGAAGTTAACGAGCTTCGAGGGGTGGGTAAGTACGTAACGCAAGAGGTGCGCGCGCGATACCTCGGCGTCGTCGTCGTATAAACGCGGAGACCCGATGCTCTCGCGCGTTCGATAAAGGAGCCACGCGCGCGATCGCCGTAATGTGTCTTTCTTTATGGCGACCCAACTTGGTCGCGCTCACGTACCTAATCTCACTTATAGGTCGATCGCGCCGGCGAAATCCGCCGCGCCGTCGTTTATCGCTCGCCGGCGGATTGGCGGATTCGTAGTGCGATTTTTCTACAAGTTGGAGGTTGTCGAAGAATGCGATTAATCTTTGTTTCGTTTATTTATAGTCTTTTGCGGTATTATTTAAAAAAAATATAAATATAGAAAATAAAAAAACTGTTTAATGGCGAAACGAAAATTCCAATTTCGAAATATTTATAACCGTAATTTAGACATATTTACGGTCTGGTCACTGCGGCAAAAATTTCTGGTTTGATATAAAACGGTTATAAAGCAGATGTTTTCCGAATTTTCGTATAATTATAGATCAACAGTATATTAACGAGTACGTAAATTACATTATTTTTCAAAATACTAAATGTCTCTATCTTTATAACATCTTACTTTTGTTGTCAAAGCCAAAGTTATGAAGCTAAAAGAAAAAAACAAGCTCTCGCAGCTTGTTGTAAACTTGAGCAGAGCCGCGATTAAAACGTATTTACGAGCTGATTGGTGATTAGTGTTTTAATATCGCTCTTTCTAGGGCAAATATCGTAAATAAAGTCGGCGGCAGTCCCGCGTGACTTACCGCCGCCGTTTCAAAGCCGGGCATGGCAGCGTTCCATTATGTAGGCCAGGCTGCGCGTCGTGCATCTTCGGTAAATACCTCGGCGCGAGAGCAAACAAGAAGGAGAGATAACCTTCGCGAAGCGCGCACAACGAAACGAGAGAGAGAGGTGGAGATGAGGAAGAAGAAAGCGAAGAAGAAGAGGAAGAAGAAGATCCTCCGGGAGAGCGAACGCGAACGGGGGATTACGCCTTAATTTAAGATCCCCGAGCTCGATTAGAGCCACCGGCTAATTGATATACAAGACGCGCGGGATGGCTGCTCGCGCGCGTGCCCGCGGCGGGGAATATCGCGGAGTCGTCACACTATACACATACACACGATGTACGAGGTATATATATGCGAATTGTTATCTGCTTCTCGCGCGCGTCAAAACGTATATACGGAACGCAACCGACGCATCCATCCCTCTCTCACGCGTAGAATGAAATTTCCGGGAAAATTGCCAATTACCCGCGGCCTTAATGACTTATTCGATGCTGATTTTACGCGCGCGGCACGCGCCCTTTGGAAAATTGGCTCCGCCGCGAGGAATTTTCCTTCCCTCCGTCACGCGCGTATACGTCTTTTTTTATTATTCTCCCCCTTCTCCCCCTTCTGATCCCCTCTGCGCTGAGTGTATATATATATACGTTGGGCCGCGTAGAGACGTGCTGCAGCTGCGACGACACTGCAGTATATACGAGGAAGGAGAGGAATTCCCGTGCGTGCTTTTATCGCTTCATAAACTGGCCCGCGCGGCCAATGAAAACGTTCCGGGAGCTTTTTAATTTCGCCGGGGCCGCTCCTGATATCTTCGCCGATTTGTTAAAGGGCCACTGGATCGCGACTGGACTGGGATATATAACAACCACATTTATTGCCTTTTATTTGCGTGGTAGGTAATTAATATTTTTTTTCTGTACACAGAGTAGGGCTGTAAAATTTCTCATTTATACCTTGTCGAGGGGGGGGACAACTTAACGTTTTATCCGATAGTTTAGTTTCGACATTCTTTTACCAAGTCCGCATACGAGGAAAACATTTGATTAAAAAGTTGATCAAAAGCAATTTCGCTACAGAGTGCGAAAAGTATTAACTAACCTATCAATGGCAAACCACGAGGGTAAATATCGCGTTTATCGAAAAACTACATGAAAACACCATCGTATATATACATACACACACACACAATTTGCTCGCGCAGATGACATTTATATAGCCTTTAATTATTTCCTACAGACTCGTAACGAAATTCCAATATTCTCGCAGATATAGAAAATCAATAACCACAATCCATAAATATACAGCTGCTCCCCCGGCCGCGCCGCCCTCTCCTCCCATCAAGCGTATATAGGCATCCCTCAGCTCATATAGTAATTCAATTCGCGAGTTATTTATTGGCAATTCGGAGGTCGTGCCGATATATCGGGCCAGGTGAACGGTTTCAAACGAGCGAAAGCCGCGGAGAATCGAGCGAAGAAATGGGAACGGGGCCCCCGCATTTACTCCTACAAAGCGAGCGACCAAAAAAAAAAGAGAGAAAAACTGCCCAGGGAATTGATTAAATGTGAAGTTTCGAATTAATCTCTGTGTTATTGTGGCGAAACTCGCATGGATTTGCTTGTATTTACCATTTGTTGCAAAATAACACCCCCCTCCCAAGAAGGCAAAGTTAAAGTTCGGATTACGGCCTTGTAAAGTGATTAGTTTGGCGCAGTATTTAGTTTCACGGCTGTCTTGATTAAATTGAAATTCTGTTTACATAGGCGTTCATTAAGCGCCCAGGTGTATATATTCGCCTTTGATAAATAACGCAATAATACTGACGCGACGGGGCAACTTTCGTCAAACGCAGATATATAACAACCATAATAAACGTACATGAAACATAAGTTGTAGAAAGAAAAAAGAAAAGCAGCAATATCCTCCACAATTACGAATAGAAAAAGCCCGCAACCTAAAACCATCATAAAATCAATCCACCCGCACGAGCGTCGGCTACTCCTCCCACCCCCACAGGGCATCAGCGTGTTTCTCGAGGTGCCGTTACACGACGGCGGAACACTTAGGTCGCAGCTAGCTAGCGCCCGTGATATAAGTCTCCGGGGACGAGGATAGGCGGGAGAGAAGACCCTCGACACGCGTCGCCGCTGCTGCAGCGGCGCGGAATTGCGCGCCGGTCACCAGCCGCGCGCTCGCGCACTCTTTATTGCTTCTATCAACGTGGCTCTCGAGCCTCCCTCCCCGTTTCACGGCTTGATTTATACCGGCCATCCATACGTGCGGCGGCCCGCCGTCTGCGACGACTCGCCGGACTCTCTCTCCAAGACCTTGGGACTCGTGGAGTGGGGGTAGTTTGGGTGAATACTGCTTCGCTAATTGGTAGATGCGCGCAACGTGGTGAACGATGTGATTGGTTTTTTTCTTCTTTTTATGTGTCGGCCGAGCTTAGGTTTTAATTAAGGTTGAGGATATGTGGCTCTGATAAATGTATAGGTATATATACACAATTTTCAAGTACTTGATTAATAAATAAGTTTATACGCAGTAGATTGCTTTAAGTGCTATGCTGAGTTTGCGTGCACTACGTGAGTCTAGTCCTGCTTCCTCTAACTTTTAAGCTCGTATATACACTTACATCTTGAACTCAAAATGGTAATATTACAAAAGGGAGGAGCAAAAGTTTGAATTAATAGCAGCGTGGTATAGAATTCATATCTATGGTCTGACAATAGATTATCTTTGTTAATTTTGAGATACCCTATAATTAAAAATTCTACTAAAAATTTTCCCCTCATCGCGATCAAGACAAATAATAAAAAAACAATTTTTGATTATCTACAGACATCTTTGTATTCGTAATTACACACGCCCCGAGTGAAAATAATATCTACATCAGTAACTGTTACAAAAAAGCAACAAAATTGCACATATCTATATACCTGAATTCGCATTTCAATTTATTACGATGCGCGTGTAATATCTGCCGGTACAAGATCTCTGATTTGATGCTGCGAGTGCATCGAAGCCCGCGGCAAAACAAATTTCCACGCTTCATGGTTGCCCCGGTGTATATACACCCATGACCTTCGCCGCGTGTATTGTACTATCAAGGATCAATACGGGACGAATGTGCATCGGCGCATAAAGTTAATTAAAAGGTATCCGAAATGCCTCGAATAATTAAAATTCTTTTTAAATGAAAAATTTATGATTACCAATTAATACATTTTGCATGAAAAATTACTACCATCCGGCACTCTGTCAAATATTAATATTAACTATAGTCATTTTTGCAATGTGGAACGGTAAATTGCAAATTCGAAATGAAAAATTTTTTTTCGCAAACATTACTTTCAATTTGAAAACAGAAATAGTATTTTATATATATATAAAAAAAAATAAATAAAGGAACACATCGAGATTTGAACTTTGAAATGTAGATCTGGACGCTGTACATTATATATGTTTACATTTTATTATAAATGATGATATACATTTATTGAAATATAATATTGTACTTTCTGAAGTACACACATATTGGAATTTTAACAACTAACAACTATGTATTATATGCATCACGAATTAAGAAACCTTAAGAACAATTATGCATCTCGACACTTATAACGACCGTTCCTACAATTCGCAATGCATAACTCATCCCCACAACATCGAAGTCAGCGTCCATCTCGTATTCGAAATTTCCTTTTGTCAAGCATCACGAACATCATCAACAGCAATAGCAGCAACAACAACAACAGCAATAGCAGCAACAACAACAACAACAACAACAACAACAACAACAACAGCGGGAGCGGTACGCAAGGGGAACGTTAAACCGAGCGCGCAAACCGTTTATTTATGCTCGGTTGCAACCTCTTCTCGCGCGCGCTCGCGTATACGCACATTCTCCGCCTTGCATATGTACGCTGCACATGCAGGAAGGGGCGCGGGAGAAAGAGCGAGAGAGAAATGATGCAGAGTTAATGGCGAGATCGCCGTCTTACCGCGCGGCGCTCATTATTAATGGGGAGGTCCGACTGCGAGGCGCGTATACAGCACGCGGTGGAAGCGAGAGAGAGAGGGACGTCGATGGGAGCGATATATGCTATTATGCGGCTTTATTTATTTACGTACGCGCGCCGCGATTTATGAAGGATGCGAAGAGAGAATTCTGCAGCAGCAGCTGTGGCGTCTATAAGTGCATCGCGCAGATTCGCCCGAAGAATGCCGATAGCGCGATAGCTCGGCCCCCTCCTCGCGCGGTAGGTTATACCTATAGGTGAAAACACGAGGCGTACCCTCTCTCTCTCGCCCTCGCTTATAAGGTGAATTATTTAGCGGGCCCGCGAAGTGCGTCCGCTGCAACACCGTGTCGATGCTATGTGTGTTATTTAGAGATAAGCAGCGGGGAAGTTTAGATGTAGTTTGGTATGCCGCTCTGGTATTATTATCCGCGGGGGGCTGGCAATTGCAATGCCGTCGTCAGCGCCTTCGGTTAACCAGAGTGCGGTTTTCTGGAACGCGTTACGCAGATGTTTGTATGGCTTCGAAAAATATATACTCGTTCCACGTGGAAAAAGTTTGCGAAACGTTAACAGCAGCAGCTAATATATCATGTTATGAAATTTTTCGCATGAGAAGTGACACACGACCGCTAACAAGTGTTTAAAATTGAATTGAAACATTGTTAACTCGTCGTGTCGCTGTAACCTTTTTAGCAAATTATTCCAGCTTTTGAAACCGGAAATAAAGTTAAAATTGAGGTCAGAGGAGAGGGACGAGGAGGATGAACCGAAAAGTTTTCCTTTTTAATCCCAACTTTCCTAGATCCAGAATTTCTATATTTTAACAAAACCGAAAATGCAATTGTTACAGAGCCTTTTGAATAGAGCTGATAATCGATATTACTACCGCGCGGGAAACTCAAAGTTTCGGAAAAACTTTTGGAACTTTCAATTATTCCGCTCCACTTGGAATTTCGTAAATTGATATTTTCATTGAAAATCGCGCGAAAGAGAGAGGGGCCGCCGAAAGAAAACTCGATCCTGATTATTCAAGTTTGTTTGACTTGGAAAATGAGAGGCAGAGAGAGAGGGAGAGAGCGTGGCACAGTATATAGTTGCTCTCCCCGCGAAACACGATAGCGCAAGACTGAACGCGAGACTAGTGCCTTGACTTTGACCGCAAGAAATTCGGAACTGCTAAAGTTCAGCGAGCATGGCAACCGGTCACCCGGTACATAATAGACTTGGCGATGCTCACTTCAACCGAGCTATTGACTACGCGGCACGCGCTCTCTCGACCTGTAGAGAGAGACTTCTGTGTTTATTTCCTGTACGTTGGAGCGTTCTTTACGCCAACTCCAATATAAAAGTCTAACGTCGAAACGACTACCCAGGCATTCTTGGGGGGAAAATACTCTGCGCGGAAGTCTGTACTAGCATGTGCCGGTCATCTGGCACACTTTTTTAGAGTTTTGTAATTTTTCGTATGAAAATTCACCAATTTTATTGAATAAAACAAAAATGCGAAATAAAGCTTGACAAAGGAAATGTTCTCATCGAATGCCCATAGAATTTTTGTTCACATGGATTATTTACAGCTTTTTTGAAATAAAAGTGTCCTTTGTGAAAATTTGCACCGACACGGATTTGAAAATTTATTTTATCTCGATAGACAGTGAAATACTTTTATTATAAAAAAAAAGTATAAACTGCGAGTGGGTTCTGGATAGTTTTAAATATTCAAAAATATAAATTTCCGGCAAAAGTAGTGACACATTGTTACATCTATTGACCTACAAAAGTTTATACCTCGGCGACAAATTGCAAACGCGGAATATCATATCAGCCGCATCGCGACGGGCCAGCTCATAAACGAATTTCCCTGCTCTCTGTACATACGAATATTATACACGAGCCCGGGCGCGTATAAGTTTTTCGCTGCTCAACGCGGCGTCGAGGGGGGCGCGAGAGGTGGGGTATAGAGAGAACGAGACAATATCGCGCGCGGGCGCACTGTAGGTTATATCGGCCGTAATATCCCCCGACAGCAACAGCAGCAGCAGCAGCGGCGGTGGCGGCGGTGGTGGCCGCGCAGCGGTGGTTATGTCACGGGCGAGCCCCGTCGCCGGGGATATACCCCCATAAGCCGGTTACTGCAGCGCGCGACCTCCAAGAGGCACTCCAATGCCGCCGCGCGTCTCCCTATCTCTCGCTCGCTCTCCGAATGGCAATAATAATAATAATACGCGTTCACGAGCGGCCGGGAGCGCGTGCTATATACTCGCGGACTGCTGAGAAGTGCGGCATCGGCCAACGATCGATACGAGATTTGAATGCTTTAATATCTAAGGACGAGATGAAGAGAGGGTGGGGGAGGGGGGAGCTATAGGTGGAGATGATTTTAGAGAGGATTATATACGGTGCGGAGGACTAAGTGCCAGATATACGCGAAGCGAGTCTTGATTTATTTAAAGGGGAATCAGTCTCGCGCAGAGGTCACTTGATTAATGATATCAATTTTGGCGCGACGTGCATAGCGCCCGCCCACCCGCGCGCTCGCTCCCGGGCTCTTTATCATTTTATTAGATGGGGGTGTGTGTGTATATATATATATAAGCGTGGACTAAACAGCTATACCGCGTTGTGCCGCGTTATTAATTCCCAGGGTATCGCGTGGGGTATGCCATAATAGAAAGTGAATCATCGCCGGTGCGCTAGCTAATTAAAGGAATTTTTATAGCATTCTGGGTGAATAGGACATTTAAAATGTTATTGCTTGACGATGAACAAGTTTTAGGCTTGTATATCAACTGGTTCAATGTCTTTATTGGTACTATAAGTAAAATTTTCGCATCAATAAATATTTAATTATTTGATAAAGAAAACACAATGATGGCGGCGTATGTTTTGATTTTTACTATGTTTAACAATAATAATTTTTCTATAATAATTTTTTTATTTCTTGTCTAATTATTTATAATACCTGAATTGTAGCCTTGACGAGGACAGTAAGTTTACTCTCGAAACATTGGTGTCTACATATTACCTTCCAAAATTATGAATTACAAACGTTTCTTTCAAACCAAAAAAAAAAACATAAAATATTTGAACTTTCAATAAAGTTTAAATAATATTTCTTTATTTATCTTCTGAAATTTTAGATAAATTCCAATCAATTTCTATACTTGTATAGCAACGCACTCTCGTTAACTATAAACTTATATTTTTTCATTGAAAAGTAACTATACGATTCGTTAAAGTGAATTTTACCGTCCATTGATACCATTTCTAAAGCAAGAAAATAAAATATTTCGTCGAGCAATCTGGTTTATCTCGCTATACTTCGCCATTCCTCGTTCACGGCAATACTCGATATTTCTTAAATTCTCAACAGTGCACCAAGAAAAAAAAAGAAAGAGAGAAAAAGAGGTAGAATGAAGCACATGTATATACTCGTCGTTCCAAACGTACACTGCGTTACCCTAATCAAGGCTTATTCCTCGAATAAGCGCATATCCGCAGCGTTGACTGGACCAGTACGCGGAGACCGTTGTAAAAGTCAGCGCGCGCGAGACTCACCCGCTCTCGTGCGCACATAAATATCCGTGAGAGCACCTATACTGCAGTCGCGCGCGGTAAGTGGCGCGCGCGCGCGAATGTATGTGTGTGTGTACGCAAAGTTAGCCAGCGCGTCGCGAGCGCGTGTAATTACGACGTGATTTATAATGATGGGGCGAGTGTACGTAGTAGCCTCTCTCTCTTGCTACGGTCAGCGAGTCGTCCTCGTCGCTTCGTCGTCTCCCCCCTCTGTATATGAGCAAGGCTGCTAGAACGTGCACTCGAACTCGTTATGCGCGCGAAGAGAGTAGTGCATCGAAAAACGAGTATTGCCGCGAAACTATTGCTTTTCGAGTTTACACTTTTTCGTCGCGCCTGTTAGCGCGTGCTTATCTGCCTGCGTACGCTGAATGAGGACATAAAACTATACGCGTGCATAGGGCGGCTGCTGCTGCTTCCAGCGAATTCCTATGCTTGTATAGAATCGTAAGTGATGGGGGTTTGGAATTGTTCACGAGTATCGTCTTTTATTTCATGGTTAGTATAAAATGAATGGGCGAAATTGATGGGGAATGAGATATATTATAACGAAAAGCAATTTAACAGGAAAATGTTTAAATGAGAGCTGAATTATGTTTAATAAGTTTTGAAAATATTGAATTGTGGAAGGATAAGTTTATCTCGGTGTATAAATATGTTTATAGTAATTTATGACCATATTCGGACCGTAGAATTGAAGTTATGGAGCTACAGAGAATGGCTTAACAATATTTGAATTAAATATTCAAAATGTTTCGACTTCCAGCACTGCTACTGTTAAATCTCCGATTAGCCTCGTTCTGTAGTACGCGCGCATAAGGACATATTAAGCTCCTTTAAATAGTTATGAATTAAAATTGCTTTTTGAGCGCGGGAACTCGGCACTGAAAACTATTAAAATTTACTGCAATTTTATGCGAGAGCTTGCGAGCGTCGCTTAAAGAAATCGCTTAATGATCCGTTCAGTATTCAAATTAGTCGAATCTCTAATTCTATTACGGTAAACGGTTTATTCCTTTCTTTTTGGTTAAATGCAGACGAAGCGAACGGGAATACGAAGGAAGAAGAAAAAGAAAAATAACAAAAAAAAAAATTATTTGTGTGTGTGACTGTAGGACAAGCCCTACAAGTCCGAGTTCCCGAAGCCGGACAAGTGACAAGTGAGTTTTACGAGTTGATTCGGGGTTAGAAGAATCGACGGGCTTGTCACGATTTGCTGATGTGACGCTGACATTTCTGTGTTACGGTTAAAATTTTACTTTCTATTTTACACGGCACATTCATGCGATGAATTAATTAAAATTCCTTTGTAAGTTTGACGTGAATCCTCAATATCTTTGAAAAAGTTTTTTTACTCGGACCAACACTCTACCTAAAGATTCTCAGTCGCGATCTTTAAAGCGCTTTTCTGTTTTATATAAATAAAAAAGCTATACTCGACAGAACATTTTCTATAACGAAGCTAATAGGATTAAATTGAAACTGAAAAAAAGTCTCTTGCAAAAAGGATACAATATACACGTTAATTTAAAAACTCTCAAATTAAATTTAAAATGTTGCACCATAGTTTTACGGCACGAATACTTTGCAATAAAGGCGCGTGCGCGCGTACATCGTGAATTTAAAGCGAAGGATCAAACAAAAAAAAACAATCAAAGCACTCGAAACAAAACAAACGCAGATTTTTCTCATAAAAGTTATATATCCCGCGCGCACCCCCCACGAATACACCGTGGAGAGTCGGGAGTCAAGGCCCGGACGGGGGGAGAGCAGCCGCGGAGAAAGAGCAATCGGGGTAAAACTCTCTCTTACTCTCGCCGGTCCCCCCTGCTTTAATAGCGAACTTTTTTTCGTCTCAAAAACAATATTTTTGATTTATGCGTCCGCAATATCTAGCGAGCAGCGACGATGGAATAGACGTAGGAGGGAGAGAGAGAGAGACGGAGGAGAACGGGAGACGCAGAGAGGAAGAGTGGAAGGATAGTAACGGGAGCGGGCGCACCCCTCGAATATTACGCGTTCAAGGTCAAATTTTTCGCGAGTGCGCGGGTGGGTGATACGCTTCCCTCTGCATTATATTATTGGCAATATAAGAGGGCGCGCGTGCAAGTGCAGCAGCAGGGCGCAGTCGATTCCTGCGATCCTCAGACTCGAGTCGACGACTCTGCGCGCCTCGAGTGGCACTCTTTAATCGTCTGGTTTATCCCGGGGCGCGCGCTGCACACTCGACGACTGCAGCGCGCGGCCGGCGCACGGTATATAACTCGCCTCGTTATATTCCCGCGGAGGGGGGCAAAAGTATCGCATCATATATCGCGAAAAAGTCGAAGGGAGAGAAGTGATACGAGCGCGTAGTGGAGGACACTATACGCGACGAGGAATTCTTCTAACGACTCACCCACTCCACGTACTTCCTCCCCCAGAGGCAGCAGCAGCAGCAGCTTTTGCCGGCGCCCTCGTCCTTTCGGCGGAAAAGACGCGTTTTACGATCGTATGGAACGCGTACTATCCTCGTGTCGCGTGCCCCCGTAAATCTTGCGAGCAGGCAAAGGCTCGACTAAAAAATGACACCATAAGCGCCGAAACGTAAATGTCTTGGTGAATCTCTCGAAAATCTTCGCAAGCTCGCGAGCGCGTATTCGTCCCCCCTCGCCTCCCCGCGGGGGGGCTTATGCATGGCTATGCGAACGCGAGGGTATGACGATATGACGATTAAAGATATACGGGAGTTTTAAGCCTGCCCGTAGCACGTGCGGGTATAGATTCTCGGCGTATGAAAAAATGTATTTTTCGAAGAATGTATATTATACTAGAGCTTAAAATAATTGTTTCATACTTATACAGAATTTTTCAACTTATATTATAAAAATTTAATATGTATATATATGTAACCAGAATTCTGCCTTTATCGACATTTATTGGCTTTAAGCAAGTATAACAAAACTTAAATTAATTTTAACACATTTTGTTTTGAACTTTCGTTTCCCGCTAGGGATAAAATTTTCAATTTACCGCCATTTATCAATGAAGTTTCGATTTTTAAACTTTCCCATCAGGGCAATAATTTATATCGCGCAACTCATTAAAAAGGCGTCCCTCCCATCAATTCCGAACTTTTTTATACGCCCAACGAGTTAATTTCCATACACTGTCAAAAGCCAAACACGAACCCTCTCCGCGGCGGGGGGTAATATTTCTCCCCAGCCTCTCACCCACCCAGCTTCTTTCTAGATACGCACTTTATAGTACGATTCCTTACTTAAGACAAGTAAAGAGATGTGCACGCGCGTGGCGCCTTTTAAATACGCGCGGGAGCTTTTATTTTTCTCCTTCTTCTTCGCCGCAGCTACAGGAGGGAAATCCCTTTGCGCGGCGACACGCTATATCCTCGTTCGCGCGCAACTCCACGCAGAGTTTGAGTAGTAGGTGGAGAAAAGGAGAGAGAAAGAGAGGGAGGACGGCCGTTAATGAAATTCGTCCCGAGTCCACAAAGCTATGGGACTTTCCTTCTTCTTCTTCTTTATCTCCCCGCGCGCGCTGCACTTCTTTCTCGTCTTAGTAATTTTCCTCGTGGTTCTCAGCTGAAATCACTGAAAGCCACCTCCTTCTGGAAGCTGCATCTGTGCGCAGCGAGGGAGCGAGAGCGAGAGATGGGGAGTGTGAGAGAGACCCTTTCCGCGTCCGTCCTGACTTTATACGTCTAACTTCTTTGTCATGGTAAACCACGTGGATTATGATACTGCACGGTCACATGCTACCGGGCACTGATTAAACGAGGATTACGCGATTTACATTTCAATAGGTGCGATTCAGTTCGCGCGTGTAGTTGTATATACATATATATATTATATATGTGTATGTATGTACAAACCACCTTCGCACTTTCCTGAAAATTACGACCCACGCTGACAAACAGGATAATCCTGATGTAATTATATTGTAAATTTACGTTAATTTAATGCAAACAATATACGACGTGTAATGCATATGCGCGGGACGGCTATGTCCAATTGGAATGTACTTGTAATTATATATATGTATAGCCGGTATTTTCATTGAAACACCTCGAATGCGCGCGAAATTTTTAAATAAAATAATCCCACGATTTTTATGCACGTTGGATCAATGGAGAATGCGGACGATATCATTTGGATTATATTTTACATTGCAATAAATCTTTTTTTATGTAATTAATATGATTTTATTTATAATTAAAAGCAAACACATGTTATTTGCAAAGGAGTTTGGATTTTCGATTCGTATGTGTTTCCTTCCACAGTAAAATTTTACAACAGAAAAATTATAATCAGATCCTTTCAATCATTATAATGCGTATAGTGAGATAAAAAAATCTCTTTGGATTATAAATAATCTTTACTGTTCACTATCAGCACTATATATACGTCGGTATTTCACTACCTTATTTAGAAAAATAATAAGCCCGAACCCTATACCATTACCATACAAATAAACACTTCTAGCGCAGAGACAAAAAATAGGGAAAGTTTTATCAGCTCCACCCTTTCTCTCTTGCCACACCCCCTCAGGGAAGCTATGTATATACCCGAGCTGGGCGAAAAATTCTCCCCAGCCGTGTCATCATCAGCGCTGCTCGAACCTCCCTCCCAAACCCCTCGCGGACTCCCTAATTCGCGGCCGTTACCGCCTAGCGCGCGCTGATGCCGAACGAGCAAAACACTCCCCCCGCCTGCCGTTCCCGGAATCGCGAACGCACGAGAAAAAGCGCGCGCGGCAGCCGAAGACAAAAGAAGGAGGGGCATTAGAGATAACGATAGACCGAGTCAGCTGTACTAGTAGCTCGCGCGAGCAGGCGAGCAGCCGATAAGATAAGAAAGGGGGGGGGGGCGCACACTTGCGCTATCGCCTTATAGAATTCGCCGTTCGCTATTACCCGGCCGAGTTAAGGCGCGGAGAGAGGGGGCCCCGCGTGCGCAAGCGCGAGTCGTTCGCCGGTTAACTGCTCGTGAAGTCGTCAAGCCCGAGTTGGAAACCGAGGCATTAACGCGAGAGTATAGGAGGAGGAGGAGGAGCAGTCGCGGATCGCGGGATTTATAGTCGGCTCTTAATTTTCCCCTCGCTCTGTATGGGCGTATAAGGCCGCGTCGCTCTCGCGGCTGACCGAAAGGGTTGCGAATTCGCGTAATACGAGCTGTTGCTGCGCCTTCTCAGGGGTTTTATTATTGCTGGGCTATTTCTCGGTCTGTATACTCGTTCTGGAGTTCTATGTGGGCGCGTGACGAAACGGGTGCAGTATTTTTCTTTATTTCATTTGAATATGCAATACAGAATTATAATTATCTTTTATGTTTATATTTGATAAATATTTACCTTGGAATGCAAAATTATTGTTGAAATCTTAAAAAAATATTTATGTGCAAAATAAACAGGGGAAACCAAATGAATATTTATTTGGAAGTTTATCTTTAATCAGAAAATGTAAATATATATCCATCGATGCGAGAAATCTTTATTTACCAATAATAATTAATTTTACGTTTGCACGATGTTTCGCTTATCATTCAATTTCAACATTATGAGTTCGAACCGAAATAATTATAATACTCCTGATTAAAAATACTCCGACGTGTATATACGTTTACATCGAAAATAAATCAAAAGCAAATATTGTATATATATCAACAGGGATACGTAAATCGTGGGTATCGGTTAATAGCCGAATCATATTCTTCTATACGGGGCTGTTCAAAAGCAGATAAGAGAGACGAAACTCGTCGGCATGCAGGGGTAAACGGAACGACAGTAGCGCCTCGGGAACTTTGATCGGGCGCCAACGCGCGCGGGCGAGATCCGCGCCCGCGATGTCCCGAGCCGCGTGCGGCAATGACTAGCTAAAGGGACCGAAGTTATGGCTTCTATTCCGGCGCGCGCGCGAGCCGAGGAAACAAAGGGTCTCTCTCTCTCTCTCTCTCTCTCCTCGCACGAGCGCGCTATTTATCTACTTCGGGAGACGAGGCTGCTGCTGCCGTCGCTGCTATTGGCAATGGGCGAGGTATAACAATAGAGAGGCCGCGAAGGAGAAGAAAAAGGAGCGAGAGAGAGACGCGTTATCGCGTCATCGACACGATTTCACGCACGGGGGACAAACTCGGGAGAAAAAGAGAGCATGAGAGAGAAAAATGGAGGAGAGAACAGACGGGAGACCCATAAATAACATTTACGGGCCCGGGATAAATGGCAGATCGTGTAATTCCTTTCCCTTCCTTTTTTCCAAATATTCGTATATCAATTTTTCCCCCAATTGATGTCGAACTTGCGGCGGAATAAGCGCGGACCGCTTTATCACGGGTATTAAAATCGATTTTCTAGATTTGCACGGGTTTTATGGAGTGCAGCCTGAGCCTCGTATAATGTTACGCTTACGATTAATTCGTTACGTGTTTCGTATACTGCGATGTGGAAATATTCTAATGATTGTCACCGATGGAAATAAACACTGCTTATGGGATGAGTTGAAACTTCTGTTGAGAAATATAGAACAGTGCTTGTATTATTAACCAATCAAGTAATAAAAGATTATAAATTAGTTATAAAGTTTAAAATTATGACGTGTAATTAAAAATAATTTTATGTTTATAACACAAAACTCGGAATTTTTAGTGACTCAAGTACTTATACGCAATATATAAGGGTTTTGTATAAAATGTTTGTCAAAAATGCTCACAACTTCAGGACATTTTCTTTTTTGAAGAAAAAAGGAACAGTTAAAAGAAACTACAAATTTTAACAACTTTTCGTGTGTAGCACAGAATCTGCGCCAAGCGTTTACTGAATTTATATCTGAGCACATAACGTAAAGTACATTTTACGCATCGTTACCTTAACTTCCAAACGTTGCCTTCCGCAAACCAGAAATTTACTGATCGCAATTAAAATGTTTGCGGACGAGTATTAGTTATCGAAACTTTCTTCCTACTTTAAAATTTAATTTATATTTATTCGGCTTCTTGATATTAAAATATATATAATATGTGTATTCGATATTCTATTTAAATGTGTGAGTAGTCCCTTTGCTATATCTGTGCGAATTGGGACACAGGATGAATCGAGAAAAACCGAAGAAAAAGTTTTAAAACAATCGTCTATAAACACAAGCGTACGAAAGCAATCACAAGGTGTAATAGGCGTTTGTAAAAGTTCGATCGAAACCATTACAATTTTTAATCAGTCACGCCACATTTTGCCGACTCTTAATCGCTTCAAACGCGCCTTAGACCTAACGCACAGTTGCCTGGTCGTAAATTCCGCCCTTTCACTTTCTCTTCTTACGCCTTCTCTCGAGCGACAGCAACAGCGAGCCCTTTTAAAAAAATCCTACAAAGATCAGCAAAATCTTATTAAAAGAGTTCCTCCCCCCCTCCCCAACCTTCGCTCTTCAGGACCGACCTTCGAGCGGAGGCAGCGGCTCGAACTTTGACTCGCGCTCGCATACAGCGAAATTAATTTCCTCGTACCCCATTAAATTTTTACGAGCACCGGGGAATAAAATGCCGAGAGAGGAGCACAAGAGAAAGAGAGAGAGAAAGAGGAAGAAGAAAATGTGATCTCGACCCGGCTGCTAAAGGAGACTTCACATTGTTAAATCTGGGAGAAAAACACGCGAATTTATGAATAGTAAACTCCCGAAGTGAAGGGATCGTTAATGCTTATTACTTTGTCACACTTTGTATTTTAAGGTCTAATTGAAATTGCCGAATCCCTTAATAAAACGTATGACGTAAAGCATTTAAGGCATATTTTAGTATCGCGTACAATTCATGTTCCAATTAATCTTTATTTAATTACGATTTATTTTCTCCTTCTTTTGACGAAAGTTCCGCTAATTATAGGTAAAATAAAGAAAGTAAAAGTAATACCTTTAACTAGACTTGCAAACATTTTTTTAAAATTTAAATAATCCAAATGTCAATAACAAAATTGCGTAAAAGGTGACAGTATTTAATAATTAACTTAAGTATACCGTATTAGAGAATTTCCAATTAGAAAGCAGAGAAGTTAATTTAAATTGTACCCGTTTAAGTGATTAAGTAATCAATTTTGCAGGATTTAACGTGATTTAACGTAATACGATTTATCTCACACGCGTTTTAAACATTTTCTGCCCTTTGATCCGTAAAATACGCACTGGAAACGGAAAAAAGAAACATCCAGATAACCAACAACATTTTCAAGTAAAACGTGGAAATCGTTTAAAGTTCTTATCAAATTGGCTGTCGTGAAAGCCAGCTCATAAAACCCAGTGGAAAAAATGAAACACAAAAGATTATTCGAGGGAAGAAAGAAGCGAGCACGAGCCAGCAAAAGAGTGACGAGCGTGCGTATAACCGTGCGAGAGATCCAGCTCGTGTTTCTTATGATAGGCGCACGAGTGACGCGCGGCGACGTGTAATGGAGTCGCGCACGGGGGAGCCGAACAATTAAATTCCAATTTAATAAAGCATTTCTCTGCCTATCGCTTCCTCCTCCTCCTCTCCCTCTCTCTTTTATGTCCTCACTCTCTCGCACAGGCACATAACACACATGCGCAGTGGAATGCTGCGGAACGGAACGCGAGCGCGTGGCACGAGCGAACGATACGCGGGACAGAGAGAGAGAGAGAGAGAGAGAGAGAGAGAAGCCGGTTTCATTTCGAAGGTCCGCGCGTCGAATTCCGCACGCGGCGGGCGAGCGAGGACTCGCGAGCTTTAACGAACTGCGCGCCGTCGACGGATCAATCAGAGAGTGGGAGGGAGAGGACGCAAAACGGATGGAAATGCTTTTTTCGATTGTTGTAGGGAAAGAGCGAGCCTTTTGTGCGTATAAAGTTCGTAGCGCGTAGCCCTGAGTGAGGGAAAGAGAAGAGAGGCAGAGAGAGAGAGAGAAAGAGCGAGGATATAGTGGATGTAAAAGCGCGGGAGTCGGAATGATTGGCGCCGTTCCGGCTGCTCTTTTCGTTCTCTTCCCTCGCGTTCTTATTTTAAGGCGCACGCTTCGTTTCACGTTTTCAGACCATTTTGATTAATTAGCAAATACTTCGCACGCGAGACCGGAGATTACACGGTTCGCACACAAAACGGAGCGATTTTCATCGTTGCTATATGCTGCAAAAGTTTATTTTTTTGTTTATATTCTTTTGGATAAAATAATTATTTTGAATTTTCCTTTTGATAATTGTTGATAATTGGCAAAATTCGCTCTTTCAAACTCAACAAAATTGAGTATTTAATTGATCGGCCCGTGGACTTTGAGCAGCTGGAACAATTCAAATAGCTCGTACGACGGCCATCTATACATAAAATCCTCGTTCGCCAAACTGACTACACACATCCCGAACGAAACTCACGAGAGGTAAAAGAATCGCCCGGCGAGTCTGTTAATAATAAATTGCCCGTCGTTCGGCGGCAAAGTTCGTATGAGCGGTACGGCGCGGCGATTTTTCAGGGCCGCCAGGCTAAGACGAAGCGCGCACGAGGGTATATATACTGCGCGCGGCCACATACGCGCGGCGGCGTGCGTCTGCTCTCTCGGCGCTTATTTGTGAGTCCGATGTTTGCCGACAGTTCAATATTTACGGAGGGTCCAGCCAGCCAGCCAGCCATCGTCGTCGTACGTTTGTCGAGCGCAGAGATACAGGTCGGTTAAAGGGTTGAAGGGCAACCGCGGCGAGTATACAGCTTGTACGCGCGCGGGCTTGCATGTCGACTTTGGGATTTTTACCATTACGCGCTCCGATCGCATATATGTGTAGTCTTCTTTGCTAGATGCTGTCTCGTATGCGCGTACAGAGAGAGAGAGGGAGCAGCCTATTCTTCATCTTCTATCCGCTTACAAGCGAAGGGTTTTAGGTATGTATGTATGGGCAGAAGGAGAGGGTCTATCTGTCATTGTGTCAAACTCACGGGAATATGTGAACGAGGGAGAAATTTATTTTTCATTACAAGTCGTAAAATACTTTTTAGGTTTTTAGCGAGGTGTTTTGTAATAAATCATAATGTAATGCTACTTTAATTTTTTAGTTATAGTAAAGAGAATCATTAAGTAAATGGTGTGTGTGTGTGTGTATGTGCATGTGTGCGTGTGTTTATTGCCTAAAGTTAAAAAATCTCACTGACTACCCACTTAAGGTTGTTATGGCTACTCAATCACACTGAGAAACATTTTTAACAAAATTTGTTAAAAACCTAAGAAAAATTACTATTTTATATAGCAACGGTGGGATATGATGGAAATATAGGTGAATT
>JAPYZP010002159.1:0-14182 GCA_030522985.1 Torymus sinensis
TATTTCAATATTCTCTTGTTATTAAATAATAAATAATAAATGTTATCGTTATATTAACAAAGTATAAGTGCTGTTGAAAACAATAAAGAAAAGTTACAAAAATAGTGAGTTTCGGTCTTTCTCAATTTCAATATTTGCACGTAGAGGTGAATGTGTCCCATTGAATAAAATTTTCAATTTTTGGTTGAATGAAATTTTCAATTTTGGTTCTTCTGGCCCCTACAAAGGGCCTTTAGCCGATGATCCGATATGTTTTGGGACACTAAGTTTTTTGGCATTTCTAGCCCCTACAGTAGTGGCTTTCAAATGTTTTTTTCGAAATAATGGTTTGTGTTTTGCGAAATTGTGTTTTGTTCAATTGTGGCGGTTTTTACTTCATCGTCATGAATGAATGAATTGATAGCGTCTCATTAACTTGCTTCACACGTATACCTGTAGGTTTTTTTTCTTATTTCAAATAGTGTTTACGTGTAATTCCATTGTACAAAGTAAATTTATGTGCCAAATACAAAGTTCTCATAGGAAAACGATCACGTAACCGTTATAGTAGGCATTAAACAGTTTTTACATAATTCGATAATGGTCTTATCGATGCACACATGCAATATATGTGTGACTTCACGTCGACTGTCGTAGGCCATAATTTTAAAATTGCTCAAAATCTTGTTTTTACTCGTTCCAAATTAGCCTTAAAACACAAATATAAAATTTTAGAAGAAAATATGCAATTGTTCTAAAGATCGAGAATTAATTGAAAATTGGAAATTTTTTGATTTTTTTTTGGAAAAACTTGAAACTTTTTGTAAATTGTGAGTAGAATTATATTACTCAAACAAATTTTTGTTTTTGACAGTCGAATAACAAGCCTTCACTTTATGTAGAAGACGAACTCCAAAGAACCTATTTTTTGTAGTTGTAGTAAAAAAAATTGAAAGCCGACATTATTTTGAAAATTCTGCGAGTTGGTTGCTCTGGGCGCGGGCCTCGGGCCGCGCAAGTAGCGATGGGTTACCCCCTCTCCAAGGGTCAAGTCTCGCCCTCCCGCGAGAAAAGTTCGCGAGAGGCAGACGCATTTATGCGGTGGCGTGAGCAGGTTCGGAGCGCCGTGCCATCCGCGGCCGACTCACATTTTGATTGTATCCTGACGATATTACACTTTTTATAATAAACCTTATTTATTCTTACAACCGTTTTAAATAATTCATTGTGAGCGCGTATTGAACTCCTCAACCAAGAAACCCTCCGTCTCCAAAATCCACTACCATAGTAAAGCCCAAAAAGTATTTTTAATCTATTATATTTAAGAAAAAATTTTGTTTATGATGGTTGACGGTCATCGACTCTTTAAAGAGTGAAAAAAGTAAAAAAAAAATACGTTTTTTGCCCATTTTTTGGCACTGTCTAATATAATTATAGCCATATTACAGCTATAATGTTATTTCAGACAATTTTATAGGTTAGACTGGGTCTTTTTTTACAAAAATATCAACTATGCAATAGAATTCGATCCCAGAAAGTATTTATTGCATTTAAATGAAGTTATGGCATATCACATTCAATGTTAAATACTATTACGCCTGTTAAATAATTTTTTCTTATGCTACTTGTATGCGCATGGTCATTCGTTCAACATTATTTACAGCATAATAATAACTACCAAAAATAGTTTTACTATACAAAAGTAATAAATATGTTTAATATTTAATATCATATAACATTGTAATATTGTAATAATGAAGATCGGATTTTCTATTTCCCAGTCTTTGTTTTACTCACTTTCTGAGTAAAAAACAATTTAAAATACATCATTTACCTCTATTTCAGATGAGAAATATCAAATGTCAAATTTCACGTTTAAACAACTTTATCCTTTTTATTAGTTTTACAAGTGATTTAAAACCTATGAATATCAATAATTTGTAAGTAAACACACGCGGATCATCAAATAAAAAGCAATAGTTTTATGTACAAAAGCTATCATTATGTATCTATATATATATGTTTATTTATTTCTTACTAACAAAATTGGAAACTAAATTTATTGCGCGAAAACGCGTTATTAACTTATTTGTCACGGCAAGTGAACGAAAAATTGTTCCACTTCCTTTGCCATGCGAGTTTTCGCCCCTCTGACGAAAACACTCTTTTTCTCGTGTGAATTATTCCGGGGGGAAAAAAGTGGACCAGATCAGATTTCACGTGTGAAACGGTGCAGTGTGTGAATTGTTTTCTATGGGTGCCATAATCTCGGCAAATACTTCAAATACTTTCGCGACTGCCACTTGCGGAGTGTTCATGAGAGTTTAGCCAGTTTTAGCTATTATACAAACTGAAAAATGTGCGTAAAGAGTATAATTTCCCAAAAAGGTTTTTTTATTATTCAGTATAATAGTGCAAATGTAAAATGAGAATGTTGATACTTTCTACCGACTTTGCAAGTCGGTATTACATGTAACACTCATTAAAGCGTTCCGAACGAGATCGAAAATCCGTGCAGATTTGAAGGTAGGTAATGAAGACACATGAGCGTCAGCGCGGAAGCGTCGTGGGATCGTTAACCTTGGAGCCTCGTAATGCTTTCATCGGGACACGTACGAGTGTATGTGTGATGAACGAATGATATACTGGGCGACAAACACGATTTTCACCGAGATGGATCGCAACTTGTTACTATTCATCATCTTACATAAACATACAGCTTTTTTTTTTTACAAATCATAGACTTTAAAGAAAAATTTGTTGTTCGCTATCTAAATTAATTTTTAAATAAAAATTAAAATAATTTCATGCTGTTATAATATTGAATTGTTTCGCGGAAACGTCACCGACCGAAGTAATACCAATTTAGCTTATTAATATAATTAGGGACGCCGGGATGTAGAAATCGATATTCTCATAGTAATCTTGGCAGATATAACAGTGTTTGAAGAATTATGACTATACTTTTCGAGCTGTCTTCCGTGTCTGCGCACACTTGAGTGTTAATGACATTTTGGTATCGACCAATCAGTCAACCGTAACCAATCACAATAAAGCTTAGCTAACCAATGTTATGCAGCTTTACTAATATATAATATGATAATACAGCGAGGCACATTCAGTTTCTTCAAATGCGTTTCGAAGAGGAAAGCTTTCTTAGGAGAATTCTGTACAGACGATTTGTGGAGTATGAAGTAGACAAACTTTATAAAAACAATAATTTTATAAAAATGAATCTTTTATGTAAAGTATATAATTGATGAATCAATAATAAAATTAAGTTTTTTAAAAAAGGCTGTAAAAGATGGGTGAGTCTAAAAATTTAAATAATACATAAGAGTTGCTTAAAAACTAATGAGAAGTGTTTGTTTACCTATCGTTTTTTGGAATGGAGTTGTTTTGAAGAATTTTTGTTAACATCTGTTATATTAATAGATTCGCCAAGATTTCCCAAGGATATCTTAAATTTTCACTCGCGATGTTGCTCAACAATAATACCGGAAAACTCGTCAATATTCCTTTCAGGACAGCAGGTTGATTTTAGTTCCAGGCCTAAAAGTAAAAAGTATTTAGATATGCTTTTATTTTTAAAAAAATTAAAATTTCGACTTATATCAACTCGTTTCATTAAATTCTTTAAAGAAAAGATACATCAACCATCGCGATTGAAAGTCAAGAAGGGCAAATGTAAAACTTCAATGAAGGGTAAAATTAATAATGTATACATAAGATTGATTTGTTTTATCGTACATTAAACAATGTAATAACTTATCTAAGGAGGACGGTTGAAAACTTCTAAAAAGAAATCCAAGTCCTCAGAAAATAAAACCGATGGAAAGGCAAGACGAGGTAAAGTATTATGTATATAATTCTGCAGTATATTTGTAGGATAATATTTAAAAAGTTAATTTTAATTAATTTAATTAATTGTCGTTAAGAAATACAGCAACCACCGGAGATGAAAATTACAATAAACAGATCCAAGAATTCAAAGACTGGTATAAACTTATATAATTTCAATTTTTCCCGGATTATTTGTGTAATTTATGTCACGAGAAAATAAAATAAATAATAATAATTTCATACCATTACGTGGATTTGCAAAATATAATTAACTAACATTTTTTTCTGTAAAAGAGCAATTGCAGCTACGTAAAAAGAATAATACCAGCAGGAAGAGAAAATGCAACGCTGATACAAATCAAGGTATTTAACAAGCTTATATTAGACTAAACTGTGAAAAGGATCTCGTAGAATAAAATGCTAGGTTCGAATGAAGTGATAAATATACAAATATATAATGTAAATTGATTATTTCTTTTAATGTTTAAATTTTGACATCGATTTAAAATTCAGTTTCTTATGAACAACACAATGTGATTTTGTTTGAATTCTTTAGGAAAGAAAGTTCTCCCGTCATTGCCACTCTCAGACAGTCAACAGAATTCAAACGAGCAAGGTAAAAAAAGTCTAGATTGTGTATTATTATATAAATTACCTTTTAAGAATTATGGATTAAAGAGAATTATATCGTCAAGATCAAATAAAATTCCACTAAAGTTTTTTTTATTCATTTATTAACCACTTTTCATGTCGAATAACATAATATTAAAAATATAGCTCTTTATGTACATATTTCTATCGTTTCTTAAAAACGGCTTTTAATAAGATATAATATATATGTAAATACATACATTTTCATGCAACATATTATAAATAATCTAACTATTACAGAAATTTACAATAGCACATACAAATTGTTATCAATGGAATCGACTCGATGTTTCTGGAATTCTTTGAATTCGCGATCAAGATATTGCTCAGCAATACAATCGGAATGCTCATCCATATTTCTTTCTGGGCGCAGAATTGATTTCGGCCCCAGGCCTACTAGAAAAATCACAAGTACATATAACACTTATTTACTTTCTCCTATCATTTCATTGGTGCTATTACAGACATGCAAAAGTTACTGAAGCAGTGACAACTGCATATTCGTTATCTACTGCTTTTATGCTATAAATAATTTACAGTTCGTTATAAATTATACTTTGACGCCTATATTCTGTTTCAGGTAGTTGTGGTCCTGAAATGCGAAGTAAATAAAATTATGAAGTTACGATGACTTAATGTTTAAAGTTATCATTTACTGATTACACATTTTAATTACAATCGAAATTCAATACATTTGGTGGTAGTATTTTATACGAATAATTGTTGATGTTTTAATTCATATTTGTAAAAGTATATATCTATTAACAATGTTATCTATGACGTTCACATCAGTTAAAATGCAACTAACTGCAATTCGGGATGTACAAACTGAAGAAAAAAGTTAGTCAAATAAATAACGATGATCAAAATGAGTCCTATACGGTGAAAAATTATTCACTCAAATAAAAGAGTGATCATTTTATTTCTTAAAAAAATATATTTATCATTCCTCATATAAATGACAAAATGCTGTCAACACTATCCTTAAGAGCACAAGCTCGTCATTCATAAAATAAAAAATTTAAAAAAAAACAAACTACACAAAAACGAAGTAATCAATCAACTACGATCTTCGTTATTAGTCGGTCTTGCGCCTCGGATCCTCGCCGGCAGACCGGGCGAAGAGCAGGAAGAGCTGCTCGAGGGTCGACGACAGCACCGAGTAGTCCTCGATGCAGTCGTACTTGTTCTTCATCACCTCCATCACGTTGTACATCTTGCGCCAGGTCGTGTCGTTCGGCGCCACGTGGTACATGAGGTAACCCTGCAACACGGAATAAAAGCGTGTAATTCGCGGATAAATCGAGTGCGTGGAACGAAACGCTCGAGGCCGATGATGAGGAATCTATCTATCTATATGTACATGTATGGAGACGAGCTGAAGGATGGGATCGAGAGAGATTTATGGCTGCATTTGCTTCCTGAACGAGGAGATTGTTGGAAACTGATTCGCGAAGGGGGATTGGAATAACTAGGATGTGGCCTAAAAATTTGGAGTCATCGGGATTTTCCGATTGTGTCCCTTTGTTAAAATTGACATTGTAAACGATAAATTTAATTTTGGAGTTTAAATGCTAGTTATTTATCTTTGATCTGAAATGAATTTTAATGTATGTTATAGTATACCTATTATATATATGATCTAGTACAGAGATGTGAGCAATCAAAATGTATTTAATTAAACATTCTTATACTTTTTAGAGGATCGTGATATATAAACATAATATCTATAAATTAAAAACAAATTAATATTTTATAAATCTAGGTACAGTTGAAAAATGAAAATAAAATCACAACAAAATGAAAAAAAAAACCCTTAAATTGAATTAGCTATCCTCTCAAGCGACTCCTAATATTATTTTTATCAAACTTACCAAATTCTGGTCAACAAGCTGGCAGTTTAACGATCCAACCATCTCGTTGTTAATGTCATTGATCTGGGCCATCGCCTTCGCCGGGTGCAGCTTTATCGGGATGTCGTAGCCGGCGCCGAAGCGCTGCTTCAGCTCCTGCGACGCTCCGATGCACACCAGGCGGCCGCCCACCATGATTGCCAATCGATTGCAGAGAGCTTCACATTCTTCCATGCTGAAATGTAGATTATTTGATGGACTTTATGAGTCAAGTTCTGATAAAATTTTTTTCTTAAATTTTTGAAAAATATCTTTGTGAAATCCGTCTCTGGAATTTCTTTGATTTGCGTTTGATTTTAGAGATAAATTATGTAGAACACGGTCAAGATTTTATCAATTTTATTTAATATTATAATAGGTATTCGTTGTAACCTAAGATGGCCAATAAAGCCGTTGAATACTAAGGAGATGTGCTCTATTTTTTCATGCTAAACATTTGACGGGTTATCCAATTTATTTTCATATTATAGAACGAGATATAATGAGTCATTAGTTTTTAAATTTAATATACTTCAATGTAAGATATATGCTATCTCAGGCGTTTTCCAATATATCCAAAAGACTCACCTGTGTGACGTCAACACCACGGCCTGACCCGTCAGCTGGCACGACTGTATCACGTTCCACAGAGATCTTCTGGCTCCGGGATCGACTCCCGTCGTTGGCTCGTCCATAAGCACAAGGTTCGGAACACCAATGAGGGCGATCGCTATGTTCAGACGCCTCTTGTTGCCACCGCTGTACGTGCCACTGGGCTGAGCCGCGCATGCGTTCAGATCTAGAATTTTGGACATTTTAAGATATCTGAAGATTGCATTAGGATATAGAAAATTTTATAAACCTTTCCACTTACTAAGTCTGTCTATCCATTCCTTAACTTCCCTCTCGACCTGATCCTCGGCTATGCCACGAAGACGCGCGAACAGTCGCAGATGATCGTAGGCGTTCAGTGACTTGATTATGGCATCGTTTTGCGGACAGTATCCCATTTGCGAAAGGTACTGAAATATCATATTCCCTTAACCACGATAGTGCATTTAATTGAATAAACTGAAGAATCTGAAAAGCAACTCACGAATCTCCTATTACTGCTGAGATCTTTGTCGCCTATGTACATGGCACCATTGTCGGCTATTTCGCCACCAGTCATCATCCTGAAGGTCGTACTCTTACCGGCGCCGTTGACACCCAACAGTCCGAAGCACTCTCCCTGGGTGACGCTGAAGCTGACCTCCTGGACAGCCAGCAGCTTCTTGTATTGCTTGCGCAATTCGTGCACGAGGAAGACCGGATCGTTTCCCCGGCCAAGATTACCTTGAGTCTGGCCGCGAAAGCGCATGTAGTTGTTCTCGGCTTTTCCATTGCCCACGGTTACAGTGGCAACTTCCTCTGAAATGGTATAGAATTGGATTTTCAATTAGTTTGTGAAGAATTATGGATTTATAAGTTCAGTTGAAAAGTTTAAACTCACCTCCACTTAATTCAGCTATTCTTTGAGCAACGAAGGACTTTTCCTTTTGAACTTGCTCGTCCACGACGTGTTCGGGTATCTCGTGACTTTTCATTTTGTTCATTAATTTTTGAATTAACTGATACTGCAGTACGATAAGAATTCCAAAATACAGCAATGGTGTAACGGCAGAGTAAACGAGACTTTCTTCTAAACTTATTTCCCCCTCGAAATCGTTAAAGTATCCGTCAGATCTTTGACATTCCCCATCGTAACACCCGAAAGCTAAAATATTAATAAAATTAATCAATACGATTTTAAAAAGTCAAAGAATCTTATATAATTATAGATATTTTTGAAAAACTTACTGCAACAGTAGTCCCTCGGCGCACCGGGATATTCTGGGTTCGCGTTGCAATTCGTATCGTAGAAGATATTGGGCATTCTTTTACATCGAGAATTTCGCTGTGACGTCATGTAAAACGAGAGCTGACCGTGGAAGAAGCTTACAAAAGGAGTCAGAAGAAAAAGCGGTTTCTGAATATTACGTACTGTTTTGACGGCAGGGTAGGCTAGACCCAACCCTTGACTCACCGCGTACATAATAAGTTCTATTGAGACTAGAAAAAAAAAATTATGGCAAGTCATATTTAAAATGGATAATAGTGAAATCTGTGATGGGTTAAGTGCTTACCAAGTCCTATGGGTATGTAGGATAGTATTCGCACGACTGCACTTGAACCCATTTTCATGAAACTAAAACTGTAAATGAGTGGAAAACCATTGATTGCAAACATGACGAACAACAGCAGGAGAATTCCTGAAAAATTAAAGAAAAATTTACTATTATTATGTTTTGTTACCTTTTTATTGATGTATTAAGTTTGTTTTTCTAAGAGTCAGCCATGCACACTAACATATTTCGTGACAGAAATATGGCAACACTCTTGATTCTGTCTTGGTTTTTCTAATCATACTCACCAGCTTCCATTCCATAGTACATTTTGAAATCCAGAATTCTGTCCATTGCAAAGAGCCCGCTAATGATCAGTCCCGTCACGATCAAATATACTACGAAATCGAAGATGAGCATGGTGCCCCAGTAAGTGAGGCACGATATACCGGTCATCTGCTGCAGCTGCTTTATGCCCGTCGCTGACTCGCGCAGAGGATGAAGCACAAACAGTGCAAAGATAGCGAAGAAGACAAAGACGAAGGTGACAGCTGTGCTGAAGGCGTTGACAATGGCCCCGTCACTATACATCAGATGCTGATTGGACGGTAGGGCCTGAATGGACATGCTGATCCCATGGTCGTTGTCCAGGAATGTCTTGGCAAAGACGTTTGAGATCATGTTGATAGATATGGGCAGGCCGAAGTTCGCTTTTTTCCCGTACAGCGCAGTGCCGTTGATGTTTTGTTTGGTTCCCCTGAACTCTGCTGCGGCGATCAAGTGGGTGTCATAATTCGAGAGATCCTTCTTGGCGAACTCGATTAACCCTACGGAACAGCCAGGACATTAGAAGAGTTGTTGGAGGACGTATATTGGGATGAAACTGCTTTCAAAATTATTACCTTCGGTAATGTCGGCTCCCTGAATATTGTGAGCTTTACCACTGAAGCTTTCTGTAACTGATTTGTATGCCTTTCCAAAAGAGTCGTCCGTAGCCGAGTACAAGGTTTCCGGATTGGGATATAAATCGAGTGTCATGGATTTCAATGGTACGGGTTTATTTGCAAAGTCCGTTTGTTTTAAAACCAATCCATTTATTGTTAATGCTATCAGTATCTGAAAATTATTTTGTATGTTTGTTAGTAAAGCTTTCAATGAAATTGAGATAATCTCAAATAATTGTAAAATTACTGACTAAAATTAACATTATGACCAACGTTGATAGATTTTTCAAAGTATACGTTATTTTCTTATAGAACAGGGCCCGAAGGGTTTGCATGAAAAGTGCACCGTCCGTCAATTTATCCTGTACGGTAACGAAAGGTTTACGCAAACTCGATGGATCGTCGTTTTCTTGTGTCACTCTGGAAAGAAGAAAATTTCGTTTAGTAAACCGAATGGATGAATAACGCAATGATAGGTAAAGGAAAATTTAATATCTACCTTAAAAATACTTGCTCTAAACTTAAGAGAGAAACGCTTAAGCCCGATATGCCTAGTTCTTCTTTCATTGTTTCGACTTTATCAAGAGCATCAGGCAGGTCGGGGGAATTCGGGATACTTATAATCATTTTACTACCGTCCTCGTTGACGATTTCCCCTTGACAATCGAGCTCCGAACGAATTTTTTCAGGGTCGTGCGATGGTTCGACTGACAAAGTTACTTCTACATTGCCCTTTCCTGAAATTCATTATTAATATGAAAAAGTCTCCTGTTTATGGTGTAATATAGGAAGTAAATAAATACAATTAATATTTATCTCAAGCTACCAAATAACTTTTTCAGGAACATAGCAGATCCGTAACTTCTTAATTGACCTGTGTGCAAAATTGCAATTCGATCTCCAAGGATGTCAGCTTCTTCCATGTCGTGGGTACTTATCAGAATAGTTTTCTGACCTCTCATTTTCTTTTAAATAATTGAATATAAATGTAGAAATCAATCTCAGGATTATTTAATGTAAATAAAAATTATCCTAATTTTACCAGTAAAATGTCCCAGATTACTCTTCTACTCTCGGGATCCAAGCCGGATGTTGGTTCGTCCAGAATCAATATCTAAGAAATAAGGAGTATAAATTATATTTTCATAAAATCGTCAATAGCATTCTTTAATTGATATATGTCTTACACTCGGATCGCCTACGAGTGCCATGCCCAGGCAAACCCTTCGCTTCTGTCCGCCCGACAAGTCTTTGGGCAACGTGTGCCGCTTTTCGTACAGCTTGAGCTTCTCAAGAAAAGCCTTTACGTCTTGCTCGATCTCCGCTTTCGTTTTGTTGCTTTTGAGCTGGAATTTCATTTTCAATTATTTAATTAAAAAGCTCGGCGGTTAGATTAAGATTTGTAAAGCTCTCGTACCCTGGCGAAAAACATCAGTTGTTCACCAACAGTGAGACTTGGGAAAACCATGTTCTCCTGCGTGCACAATCCCATGTCGTTCATTATTTCACGAATGTGGTATTTAGTATCTTTGGAATTGACTAGAACTCGACCATCAGTAGGACTCATCATCCCTAAAACAAATGACAGTGAGATAAACAATTTTATTTCAGAAAGTTTTGAATTCACACGATATGAAATACCTGTTAAAATTGACATCATAGTAGTTTTACCAGCTCCGTTGTGTCCAAGCAACGAGGTTATTTGCCCTTTGTAAAAGTCTATGGAAACTCCTCGCAACGCATGTACTTGCTAAAGATGACATTTCTATTGAATTTGCAACATATTCAAGAAAATATTAAATGTAAAAGATTATTCTTACCGTTTTGTTTATAAAACCAATGTTGTACGACTTCTTCAAGTTTCTCATTTGGATTCCCGGTGTATAAAGTCCTTTCTGAACGGATTCGAAAGGTTTTCCATCGGTTTTGTCGTATTCTACATCATCTATTTCACCGTCACTATCTGTTTTCTTTTCAGACTTCAGTAGCAACGTAGAAAAAAAATATTCATTAATATGCATTAAATGAGAATACTAATAGCTCAAGTCATTCAGTACCTGCAGAAAATACAACATATTCTTTCTCACTCCGTATTTTCCAGGATTGACCGCATACACGTAAACGGCCATGGTAAAATGAAAAACCATTCCTATCACGAACAATATCAGTACCATTCCAGTGCTCCCGCCAACTTTGTACCTAGTATTTCCAACAATGAACAAATTTTTCCAGTGGACACCTTCCGCTGTTTCACAGTAATTATAACGCCGTCATTAGTAAAACTACTTTTTACAGAAATACATTAATTAAAATCACGTATACTTGTAAGACTTACAAATGCTTTCGTAGTAATTGAGTTCATCCAAAGCTCGATATAACAGCAAATTCGGAAAAAGGATTCCCAAATACGGGATGCCCGGGTAGTCATCTTCTTTGAAACCATGTGTTTGCAAAACCATTGCACCAACGTTCAATACCAAGAGAGCAAACATAACGAGCAAAGCTAAAATGAGATAAAATTGCGTTTATGTGCATTCCTCGAATACAGTTCAATTTATTTAGATTGAATCTTACTTACAGCGGGAAAAGTACGCAGATACATGCACCCCGAAGGTCAACAAATGCGCCAGGAAAAACGTGAATACGAGCCAAGTTATGAATGGGTCCCCGTAATGCACGTAAGCCAGGGCATCGCCCGTAGAAATAAGTAACATTACCATTATGGGCAGCACGCATGATATGCTGAGAAAAATCACTCCGCCTACGAGCCAGCTAAGCAAATTTAGCGCATCGGAGACGCCGTTCATGGACATCAAGACCTAAAATCCCCGCGTTCAAATGAAATGTTAATTATTTTTACGTTTTATAATGAAAAGTTCATAAATACCTGGCCAATACCTTGCTCGGAAAGTGGGCAATATATGGAATTTATCATTTCCCAAACATGGCCAATATATCTCCATATAGCTCTGGGTTTCATTTTCTCATATGTGGGATGACGTATGGCCCACGCATTCGACGAAATAATTCTATTGGACAATGTACTGTAACTGTAAAATATAAAAAAAAAGAAAAATTCTTTGAGTGGATTCGAACCTCGAACCTTTGAATTACTAGACTTACTCGCTGCCGACTGAGCTATTTAATAATGTTTATAATATTAAAGGATCAAATGGATGTTATATACTGTAATCTGAAATGAATCTATTTGATCTTTTGATATAAATATAAACATTACTAAACAGCTCAGTCGGTAGCCAGCAAGTCTATTAGTAATCCAAAAGTAAGGTTTGAATCCTCTCAAAGAATTTTTTTTTTTAATTTTACAGTTACAGTAAAAAAATATAAGTGTTTCGTCGAATACATGGGCCATACCCATATATGGGAAAATGGAACCCAGAGCTATATGGAGATATATTGGCCATGTATGCGAGCAAGATATTGGCCAGTCTTTATTTTTTTGAGCGGGTGATATTGGCGTAAAAACCTAATTCAACAGGATGCATGAATAAATAAGAGGATGTTGGAACTATTACAGGTGCCTATACCGATTTTAATTAATGCATTCAAAATAAATTAGAGAACAATGAATGACAAAAAAATTGGTAAAATTCTGAAAATTAACTTTACTATCTTTTTCATTTTCATGTCTTCATCAATTATTTTTGTCGTTCATTGCTCTCTAACTTATTCTTAATAAAATGCAATTAAAATTGTTGATGAAAGCTATAAAATTGAATTAAAGTAACGAAAAATTCCAACATTCCTTTAAAATGATTTTTTTCATCATAAATCCCTTTGCAATTTGTGAAATTAATCAAGTATACTTACATTAATACCAAGAAATTTTTCGTTAGATGCTTTCGATGTTTCAATAAATAATGGAATCATGAAAGAAATAACCATGAGTACACAAAACAACTGCCTGTACGTGGCATCACTTGCGTCGTGTTTTGTGTAAGGTGGATAAGGCATTTGCTGCACCAAATACTGAAATTTCGGTATTCGGTAAATAAAAAGGAAAAAATATTTTATTCTCATGAAAAAAAAGCGGTGATAGTGATAAGTATAGTTTTTGTATAAAAAAAATAATTTGGAGAAATGGTATTTTAATTTTGCTCTATTTCTGTAATAATTATTTTACTTAATTAATTCAATCAGAAAAAAGTATACTACGTACTTGCCCAGGAAACGTTTTTTCGTCAAGTTTTCTGCGTATAAAAGCCTCGTCTATGCATATTTGAAATGGCAGAATCATATTGACCTTTCCAAAGTATTCAAAAAAGGTACTATCGTAAAAGTTCTCAAATGTAACAAACAAATCATTCTTGTATAAAGCGGACGTTCGAATTTTATACTTTAGATGTTTTGTTTTATCGCTGGCATCGTTGTCCTCAAAAATTATAACTACACTGGTATCGCTTTCTTTTTCCAAGTAAGCTTTGATCGCTTCTGTTTCTGTCGAATACCCTGATATCACTGTAACAAAATTAAAAAAAAAATAAATAAATTTCAATCATGTTTTTATTACAATAACTTTATATTAAGAAAGTAATTTTTTTTGCGAAAGTAAAATTGAATTTACAAAAATATATTAGTAAATAAAAACATAATATGGTTGCTATCCCTTAGTATATGAGGAAATCTACAAATAACATTCAGTTAGAGCGACCACCAACTCAAAAAAAAAATTTTGTGCTACATTTCTGATTCAAGGTTTTTCTGGTTC
>JAPYZP010002160.1:0-16247 GCA_030522985.1 Torymus sinensis
CCGAAGGGGTTTTCTCTTAAATTTTTTATACAAATCGACATTATTTAAATTTTTATATTTTTTCAGGCAAGATATCGACGCGATCAGAATGAACAATTTTACTAAATATTGAATGAGTAACGAATGTCACATATATTTTACAAATTATTAATAAGAATATATAAGTATGTGATTACTGTATTGATATAATACTTTATTAATTGTAACATTGTTAAACTTTCAAGTTTATGTCTGTGGTGATATAGAAAAAGGGCTCAATTTTTAAAGCGTTTACGAGAAATCATATGATTTAAAGAATCAAATGGATAGACCCTTATTTAAACTATATTTTTCTTTTCAAAAAAATGTATCTGTAGGTGTTGATATCTACCCAGATGATGCAGTGGATCTCATACAATGTAAAAAATACTATAACTCTTTTTATCCAGTTTCACCACAGATATATTCATTCAACTTGATAAAATTATTTTTAAATGACTATTTTTCAAAAACAGTCGATTTTGATTTTTTAGCGCCCGCTACTGCGAGCAGCGGGCGTTTTTCGATGTTTATCGCAAAATATCAAACGTGATGGACTAATTCCAACCTTGGAATCGTATATTGGGCGTCAAAGTACACGAAGAAATATGGTGGTCTATAAGTCTCTGTCGCATACCACTATTTTCTTTTTGTGGGCCTGTGTTATTACTGGTTGAAAATCACAAAACAAATGAAAATAGTGTAACCAACGATGTTATTAAAAACAGTGGGGAAATTAAGTGGGCAGGCATATATTATGACATTGCCGGATACTCGTAAGTAGTCCAAGTCCGCGCATAGTCGGCCAGTAGACGGAGGTTAATCGAGCGCATGAAGAGCGTCTCCGTCGTCTTGTCGTCTCGGCTTGTCGCTCTCCTCGCTTCACACGTCGAAGGAGTTTATTCGAGAAATTCCAACTACGTGCACACCTACAGGAAGATGGAGGACAACTTACATGAAAGGTATTGTAACTATGCGAAGTATGCTAAGTTTCAAGTGATTTCTATTTGTTCCGTCAATCCATTTATATACTTTTAATTAGTTTATAAATAATAATGAATAATTAAAAATTTTAGTATTTGCTGAAATGGCTAAGTTTATTTCTTATCTATTGAAAATCGACATTCTGTAAGTTTGCAGCAAAGAAGTGATAGAAAATGTAATTGTATAGGGGTATGAGTTCTATGCGAACATGAAAATGTAATTTTATAAATTTCTGTTTCAGTAAATCTTTACTAACTAAAAACATATCTTTCTTGTCTTCTACAGTTCTTATTTTTCAAAGTTGAAACTTATATCCGAGGGAAAACTGGATCGGAACACTTTTTCGCAAACATATACAAAGAAACATATATTATTTGTATTTCGCACGCAGTAAACGTAATTGAGTAGGGACTAGGGGTTTCGCCTTATTTCTGAGTGGTACTTCAAAGGAGAAACGCATATAAACTCCTACGTGCGCTAGAGGAATTCACTTGTAAGTTGCAGAGGAAGTTGGAGCGTCGTTCGGTACAGTCACGATCGAAGTTGACGCGATTCGATTGAATGTTTCGATTGAATGTTGTTTCATTTTTTACAACTTATTAAATCCACGTAAACCCTTGTAATGTTTATAGTACTGGATTAAATGTAATCGAATAATAGCTCAAATTGTATTTTATAAACACACGAACTATACTAATCAATAGCCAACATCTGTATCCCTATGAATTTGTACGGTATTTTGTGTATTTTACATTTTACTTCAAATTAAGTAGTGTTATTTTAAGAAGAATAAAGAACTTTTTATTACAAAGATTTTTCTAAAAAAGTTTTTTATTCCAAAAAAGAAAATGTAAGCTTGTTTTCTTTGGTTTTATTTTCCTCTTTTGAAAGTTCACGTACAACTCCTGACTGAATCGTTCGCGTTTAAATTAGATTTTTTTTTTAATATTTTCTAATTATAATGTTTGCGTCGAAGAAACTGCCTCACAAAGTCTTTAATATTGGAACAGTTTTTCATATACATTTTATGATACATAAAAATAAAAAAATTAACTCTGGAAGGTGTATCTCTAAATAATATTTAATAATTTTGACAATTAATGAAATTTTTCTAGATTATATATGTATCGATAAATAATGTTTCTTTAAATAACATACTTATTTTTTAATTATAGATAATTAAACTTGTAAATTCTTATTACGGGTTTTTAATTAAACATTAGTTTCTCGAAATGCATGTGTCTAAATATTATAATTGTGATTAGACTCATCAAAATATATTTCTTTAAATACCTACGTTTGTAGATGATAATAAACAAAATTTTTGAACGCGATACGGATTTTTAGAGTGCACTAAATACTAAAGTAAGTAATCCGAAAATACCTGTAACGACTTATGCAATACAAATTACACAGTCAGCTTACATTTTTACAACAACAGTTTTAAATATCGCTTGCCTAATTTTATCACTCTAAAATACTTCCTGCGATTCTTAAATCAAAATAATATTTCCATGTTTGGCACGATTTCATAGCGGCGCAAGCAGCTGTCAGAGTTTTCTTGTACTTTGCTCATGTTAGGATATTTACGAATAAAGAAAACCGGGCAAGCTGCCATTTCCGATTATTCACCGAGCATTATACTTAAATTTTTAACTTTTTTCTACTGCAACCTATTTCGCGAATTTTCGAGCATTTTAGGTGAACAATAGAAAATTAATATATTATATAAATCCCATCGAATAAAATACGTATAATACACTATTGTTCTATTAATTAAAAATAACAAAATAATAAAAGTCCTCTTACGTGATTACTTGGAAGATTTTAAATAAAACTAAGGTGATTAAGATTCGTATTTAGGAAAAGTAGACGCGAAATTACTCGCATGAGGCATAAACTTCAGAGGGAAGGTAATATATCTGTCATACGGATAAAAGCACCGCAATCTTCTCGGCATAGCAACCCTCTAAGATCCGCCTATAGGGGAATAGGGCGGGCACTTCGACGCGCCGTTGAACAGCACCGCAGTGCGTTTGTACATTCCATGAGGGGTCCTTTATACGTACACAACCGCACGCGTGCGGTTACACGCGTCGTTGCTATGAGTGCAGCGAGACGCAGTTCAACTATATATATATATACGGATCGCGCGCCGCCGCATAGTGAAATTCCAGACGCGGCGTTTGCGACGCTTGATGGTAAGATTTTTTCTCCGCAAAAATACGCTTGGGCGAAGTTAAATGGAATTTCGTCGGAGTGAATGAGGTTAAACGAATTTAAAGTCAGACTTTTGTTTATTGCATATACTTATTCTTGTCCTTAGTTGTTTCGATACATTTTTGAATGTTCAATTTAAAGAGAACCATTGGATTAAGAGTAAGTAACTGCTAAATAGAAAATGAAATGGATTAAAAAAAGAAAAAAATTCAGATGAGAAAGAGACATTCAAGATATTTTAGTAATTTATTTTTTAATAGAGTACAAAATATTATATCTTCATTTGGAACACCCATTACGTTGGTAAAGAAAGGAGAATCTTTTTAAAAAACAATATATTTCTTTTTATTTTTTGTTAATGTACCTATGTAATTTTAAAACATTATACCCTTGCGAAGGAGAATATACTAATAATACTGAAATTACAATTCCACAGAGTCGCACAATGTTATCACCAACGACGATAATATTTAAGACCGTAAACAGTGCAGCTCGCAGCATTTCTCTATTTTATTTTTTTTTATGTCGCTCACACTCATTAGCAGCGCGCAAAGTTTACCTTTGCTGCATAAGCGGGCGCACCAGCCACCGCTCGCATGTGCATAAAATCGTGCTTAAGGATGTCGCTCTGGGGGAAAGGCTCGCACGGCCGCGCAAAGTACCCACTTGTAAACGATGCGCGTATTATACCCCCTCGGCGCGAACGCCGTTACAAAAAGACGCGCGAACTGCGCGCAAAAGGAAGGAAAAAAAGAAGACGATACACAGCGCGCAAAAAGAAATGAGGCTCTTTCGCACGAATGTTACGCGCTGAAAGCAAGGCTGCACTGCTGTCACTATGTATATGTCGTTGCCACGTGACTGGAAAAAAACATTGCGATGGTATTTTGTTTATATATATATATATATATATATCTTTGTGAAAGGTGCGCAGTGTTTTATTAATAAAAATTTTTAATCAATACTTTTTTATAAGCATCCTCACTCACAAAAATAGCTTCTTAGTGACAGAGGAAATCTTATTATTGGCACAAGCAAAAAATCCGTTTCATATAAAATGAATCTTCTACAAGTAAGAGGAACCCATTCGACTATAAACTTTGAAGAAAATTCTGTAAAATTTAGAGTCAAATGGATTTCTCTTACTTATAGAAGATTCATTTTATATGAAACGGATTTTCTGCTTGTGCCAATAATAAGAAGATTTCCTCTGTCACTTAAAAGCTATTTTTGTGCTGTAAGCCGATTTCTCCTCGTGGTTGCATTATCTCTGCCTATTCGACAAGATTACTTATAGGAGGGGGAACCGAATGGCATACAAACGCGTTATAATCTACGCGAGCGCAGACGAAAGGACGCAAGCTAAGTGAGCGCTTGTTCTAGCGAGCGAGCGAGAAAGAGTGCAAAATATATATTAGACAAACAAGGATATGACGATATTAGTGTTGGATTAATAAAAGAACTTTTGACTGAAACGCTGTTTTATTAAATCCCCCAGCGAACATTGAATTGATGTTCAATGTATATGCAGAAATAAATTAATAAGAACCACTGACACATTATATTTTGTCTGCAATTGATGCTAACTTTGTCGTGATTAACATTTTATTATTATTTCGTAATTAAGAAATTTTCACTAGAAATAGTACAATACAACTCACTATGTATATATCACTGCATCCACTCTCTAAATTCAAATAAGTGAAAATATCACTTATTTTACAAGTGAACACTTTTGTCACTCATTAATAAGTTAAATTTTCACTTATTCTGCAAGTAGATGATTTTTCCCTCGCATTAAGTTTGTATTGGCTAGATGTTCTACGTCAAAAGATCACTCAAAATATTAATAACTTATTAAGAACGTTTTGTTTCTTAGTTTTTATCCTGACAGCTATATCAAAGTACATCAAACATATAGTTCAAGCCTTTAGAAAAGATTGAATAAATTATTTATAATTAGAAATCATCATTGAAATAATTATTAATTGAAAAATCTAAAATACCAACTTGATATTATACTTTGTAAAGCATCCATTGAGTCCGAAATCACTAAGTTGAGAGTAGTTGAACTCAACTTCGATTCGCAGTCAGTTGTGAATTTGAAATGTAGGAGGAAAGGCTTGGTGAAACAGCAGTGCAAACCACAGCAAAGCAGGAATTAAGGGAATCGTTCACCGGAATTCAGTCCGGCTATTCGCTCAAAAACTCAAGTGACGCGAGAGTACTTGAATTTCGATTCGTAGTCAGTTGCGAATTTGAAATGTACAAAGAAAGGTTTGGTTAAGCAGCAGTACAAACCGCAGCAAAGGAACCATTAAGGGAATGGTTAACCGACACTCGGACTGCTTATTCGCTTACAAACTCAAGTAACGCGCATACAGCGTCAATTATACTCTCGCCATGACAAATATTTGAGTAAATAATTCCATACTCTACAATACAAAGTTACGTAATCATCTGTGAAAACTAATTCGCGTTGAACATTTTTCTCTACAAACAATATTTTTCAATATATTAAGCTCAAAACAGCTATAACATTATAGGTAAAAACGAAGATAATATAACCGATGATGGGGGGGGGGGGGGGTGGAAAAATGGGGGTTTTGACTCTACAGGGGCGATGGAGGGGGAAACGGGGGGTGAGTCTCGGGCATAACTTATTTTTTTTAGTCAACAAGTTCCAATAGATTATTTTCGAAAACCAGAACAAGAGCATTTCGCATATCTTAAGTGAGAGGCCCTTTTTGAGAAGTGAATATTCGTTTTTTCTAAGTGCACGACTATGTACTTGACGAATAAGTAAATATGCACTTAAAATAAGTGAAAAATTTCACTTATGTTACTTTAGAGAGGATATTTTATGATAGATAATAATTGTTTGAGGGGTACACTTAAACACCAGAATAGATTCATTCGCTTCTCTGGACTATAATCCTGAATGTAAAAAGAAATCGGGAACACGGTCGGTTGCGTGTCAAGCTTTCTTGGCGACAATAACTTTATTTCTATAAAATGCTTCATTCAAAATTAATGTGTAAAAATATAAGTGAGACAGTAGTGGATATGAGTCATTATTTCTAATGTCTGAAGCTCTGTACCTCATACTATCAATTAAATCGGTTGAGAATGACGGGGGGTCGTAAACTACGTTAATCAGAAGAAAAAATGAATTCTCTCTTCTTCTAATAATAAAGAAAGACACTCCGACGAAATACAATTAAACTCTGGCAATCCTTCACCTTTGAGCAAACAATAAAAAAAGCTCGAGGCTTAAACTCGAGAAAGCGCGTTGACGCTCTATCGATTTTCTCCCCCTCTTTCTTTCTTTCGCTTGCTCTCTCTCCTTTGCTCTCTCCTTCCCTTTTCCTCTTGTCTCAGAGCCGCGAGTGGAATAAAAACCTTGGCACTCAGGCGTCTGCAAGTGCAAGAGGGTGCAAGGCTAAGTGCGCGCGTGATGATGAGGAGAGGAGGGCAAGGAGACAAAGAGAATACAAGAGTGAGACACACACTAGCGCGCGCGCTCGCAGCCGCGGAGGGAAGAAGGAGGACGCGAAGGCCGTGAAAACGTCGCACGGGGAAAGGAAATGAGAAAAAAAACACCTAATTTTATATTTAACTCTGCCCTCATTGTTCGCCGGATTCTATCGCGGAATTGCCTCGAGTGATGAGAGAGGATAGAGAGAGAGAGCCTATTGTTTCTTCAATTTTGCGAATGGGTTTGCATGCGGAAGCCTAAGTAAACGTCTTTGTTCAGTGAAATGCACGTCTTCGGTGGTAAGGCGTTTGCGATGATTACGAATGTATGCTCCTTGTTTTGAGTATTGAATGACTCCTACAAGATGACGATATGCTTTCTTTTATGAATTTAAAGTGGACTAATCCCGTCTTTAAAAAGTGGTGACCGAAAGATGTGAAGCCTCTATAGATTTGATTTGTGATTAGCTCTTAGATGAAAGGCGCGAGAAGCTAAAATTAAATATGCATTTTTATTTGATGATTATTATTTATTGGAATGAAAAGCATAAAACAAAAATAAATAACCCGTTATAATGGTTTGTTAAAGTAGCGGCCAGAAATAAAACACAATACGATTAGTCATTGCATAAAAAGTTAAACGACCGATTCCCCGCATGATGTCATTGCTCTATACCGATTAATGCACGATAATTCCCGTGTCGACTCTTTCATATGAATTTAAAAGTGGATTGACTTAGTGAAAATGTCAATAATATTACACGCTTTTAATATCAATTTATTTAGAGTTTTATTACTGGAGCTATTTTCAACGCGTACACGTGAACATGCGGACGATATGTTTACTAACTGGTGCACGTGAATTCCGTAAGTTTGGTTTTAAATTGGTTGTAAGAATTTATTTTAAGTTAGGTAACAAATCAGTTTTACATCAGTGAAGTTAAATAATAAATAACATCTAAAGATATTTGTATAAATTATGTTATTTAATAAAAAAAAAAAACTTTTTTTTCGATCTCGTGTTGCTAAGTAAGTTCTTTCTTCAACAAGTATTGCATAAACTTTAGTTTTTTTTTTTTAATTTGACAGGTCATTCAAGTATGTGAGTTAGATGACAAAAGATAAAGACAAAATCAACAAAAGCATACGAGAGATTCAACTACAGTCAGAATGATTTGCAAAGTGCTATTGCAAAAACTGAAGAAAAAGAAATGGCGATTAAGGTTGTACTGGCTATAAGATGAAAATAGTGACAAATTGTTTAAAATTTGATAGTCATTAAATATCATAAATATAAAGAACTGTGCGAAAATTCAGAGGCTTCGTGAGAATGGTTACAGAATTATTGCAATTTGAATTTAACATTAGCCTTATGGGAATTCGCAAAATTAAAAAAAAAAAATATAGATGCCATAGTGTCATAGCTTTAAAAGTTCGTGTAATCGTCAATGTATGTTATATAAACAAGTTCCATTTTTTTAAATATTCACTTCGAGAATATTTTTAAAGTCATACAAAGAAGTGAAAAAATGAGCATTAAAATGTTTTAAAATCGATGTAAAATATTCTTCACAGTTCCAAAAAACATTTTAGATATTTGTTTACTGTTCGTACTGTAGAATATTACTGTTTTTGACGAACTATACAACCAAAATATTTATTTTAAATTGTTTAATGAGACCTTACGGCCAATACATCCTTAATAGAGCAAGTGTACATTATAAGACCCCAAAAAGCACTCTCAAGTTTTAGATAAAAGCTGTGAAAGAGTTAAACATTTCTTACACAACAGTTTACCAATGCGCTTGTTAGGTCTCTCTCTCTACAAATATGTACGTGTGTGTATGTGTGTATGTGTGTGCACAAAAAGAGAGGGCGATAGAGAGAGACCGAGAGAGAGGGGAAGGCGTTGGAATCAAGAGGAACGAAGGGACGTATACGAATGGCGAAAAGAAAAAGCAAGCACGAAGAAAACACTCGCTCGACCCATTTCCGACTGGCCGACTACGTTATTTTTCTCCTTTTTTTTCCTAGCGTTGTCGCTGCGTGTGTATATACGTATACCTACATACATGCGTACACACAAGCGTTGGTGGTGACGACGGCGGCAACGACGAGGACGTAGGTACGTCGCGTGCAGCTGACACTTCTGAATTCAAGCTTGCGGATTGTCGCGTACATTACACGGCGGTTCTTTGTGTGTCATGGTCACTGAACCACGTCACGAGTACCTCCTTAGCCGTTGTATATATGCGTGCGCGCAACAAAGGTCCGAGCGATTGCGCGGCACGCTCGCGCGAATTCTCGAGGCGTTGCCGCGCGCGCTCGCGAGTGCTTTTACGACGTCTAACACCGCGAGCAAGCCGGGCCAGAGTAGTTTATTTTTTTCTCTCCGAGCTTTAGTCGAGCTGCGCTGGGACGGAATGATGAGGTGCGATCGCTGTTCGTTTGGGTGGTGTTGTGGAGAGATGCAAAAAGGGTCGAGGGAACACGGGAGGAGTGAGATTTGCACTCGGATATTATCTCATTTTAATGATATGTCACCCGATATGAGTATTATTGGGATGGAGCTTTTTCTTTGGACAAAATAAAATATAAGCTATGCGTAATTTGAAGGATTCCGTATGAATAAAAATATGTTATTTGGGGTAGCAGTAAAAGACTTGTGAAGCTGTACTGACAATAAGAAGATTGCTTATGAATATATTCAATTGTAAGGGGCTTGTATACTGAATTCAAAAAGCCGCTTGTTCAGAAATATATTGATTGTTCCACTCTATCTTGTTTGAAGATATTTAATTACGCTATTCAACGCGGTTTATTGCAAGAAAATGTTAAAGGGTCTTAGTACAATACCTGATTAGACTGCTCAGTTTCGTAATTGTTAGCCGCATTCACGACTTCCAAACTGCCGTCGAAAGTGTTGTTTTCACCAGTGACGATTCCCAGCAGGAATATCTGTAAATCGAGAGAAACATGTTTCGTTATTTCGTTGTTTTTATTGTAAATTGACAAACTTTGATGGGGCACGCAATGGTATATATAGCTATTGCGGATAAATTAAATAATTTTGAGAATTTCATTATATATTTCAAGTTACCGAACAAGTTTTTATAATGAGTCTTGTTACCCGAGTGTGCAACGTGCGCGTGAATTTGCAATTTCGTTTTGCCCGCGCAGTTCTAAACGAAAAATTTGGCCGAGTAAGCAACTTCTCGAACAGGATCACATTTGGAGCTGTTTACTTCCTAATAGACAACACCGCGCAAACTGGGTTAATTGGAAAAAATACTATTATACTTTAGCCATTTTAAAGTAAATGTTATATTTGGATAAAATTCCAAAGGAAATTAAAAGTCTGCCTTACGGCGAGAATACATTATTGCATCAATATAATAAATTATCCGCTGAAATTTTATAAAATGTATAATACGTTTAGTTTAATTCACTTAAGTAATAATGAAATCGAACCACTCACATAATTCATTAACACGAATTATACTCCACCGAAAAAATATAATAAAAAATGTCAAGCAAGCTTATTATATTTGCACTGTCATACTCGAAATTATAATTTCCGACGACGTTTCTTTAAATTGGAATAAAAAAAAAAGGTTCGATTACAGCGTAAAAGCCTTAAAATAAAGTTTAACAATCATAAAACTGGCTTTTACAAAAGCGCAGGCGGATGAAAACAAAATAAAAAAATATCAGATCGAAAGTAATTAACGCTGCAGTTGCGCGCGCTCCACTTTTTGAGCGCGAAACAACAAACACGGACGCTGCAGCGAGTTATCGCGGATATATACAACAGCATCCGCGTGCACGCGCCACTTTCCGAGTGTGTAGGTATATAGCCCTTAATTGACATTGACACAATTTGACTGTTAAGTGGGGCAATCAGCGCCCAACACGGATTCTCGCACGCGAAACGTCAAGATTGTTCAACGCGTATATATACACACACACATACACGTGGCACAGGCGCGCCTCGCACACACACGAGCGTGTAATCCCGGGGCTCGCGATAAGAATCACGAATCTGCACGCGCGTGTCCGCGTGTCGCGGATGCCAATTAAAGGGCTGTACGGTGCGTAAATCACCGCGCTGGGACATCTTAATTCGATCTCGAATGACAGGGGAAAGAGAGAGAGTGAGAGAGAGATAGATTATAGATTCCTCGTTTTTGTTTCGTGGGACCGTGCAACGAATGCTCACGCATGTGGATAATCTATAGTCGTGTGAGAACATACGTGGGCTCTCGCCGACGGTCACCAGTTCAACGCTAATCCAGGTGCTCGCTGGGAACTCTAGACCCTCTTTATCAGATCTCGTCATGAGGGATACGTTCCTATGTCTCTCGGAATGGAAAATAAAAAAAGGATTTCACGGCCGTTGAAAAGAGTATAAGGATCTCCTGAAATTATGCAGTATATGTAAATTTATTCTTCACTAATTCGCTTAATAACAAGGAATATTTTAAATAATTTTGAGATTATGCAACAATAGGACAGCGGGGATATACATAAAAGTAAAATAGCGTGTGTTTTTAGTTGCTGCGAACGACCTCGATTCCGTTTCATCGACTCAGGTTATCGATATATATATTCGGTTGAATAAATCATTTTAACAATAATTTGTAAAATTCTCCGTTTTGTAAAATACAATTTTACTAATAAAATTATCGTTTATTAATGATTGATAGTCAATTTTTTTAAAATGTTTTTCCAAATTTTAATATAAAAAATATAGGTAATTTCTTTCATAGTATGCCTTGGCGCATGATAGTTTTCGGTACCTTCTTAACGATTATATTACATGAATAATAATTTGGTTATCTTTTTAGAAATAATTTTTAGTAAGGAGTGTCGTTAAGCCGATGATTCTGCACAGCGATGGTAAAACGACTTTTCACCAGTTAAAAAGTTTTTCCCGAATTCGCCGACACTCTTACTACGGGTTGGTCAACACTCTTACCAAATTGCGATTTGAAAACCACGATTCCGTTTGGGATCGCTGAAGATTCAGACTTGTTTGTAAGACTTTTAGATTTTTATATAGAGCTAACATAAGTTAAGATGGTATAATAGTCCTACTTCAATACCAACACCGTTTTATCGGCTGAACATGTAAGATAATTAACGCAAAAAAAAGAAGAATATCGATAAACGTCTACACGTTCAGCCGATAAAACAGCGCTAGTCGATAGAGTATCCACCGGGCAAAATTTATACAATTTTAAGAAAGGACCAAGTGAGGAAATGACGGCAATGATCATAAACCAAGTAAAAATACCGCGTTATCTGTAATACCCTCGATGAACGTCTCTTCTTTCTTCCCTGCGCGTATGCCCCTATATATACACAACACGCTCTCCTCACGCGCTCGTTTGGGTATAGTTCCGCGGTCGGCCGTATCGATAAAAGTCGAACGGTTATTTACAAGTATAGAGCCGCGCCGCGAAGAAGAAGCTATAGCGCGCGCCGCCTCCTCGCCCCCGCCGGTAAATGAGAAAATAAAAAGACCGCACATCTACATACACACACATCCGCGCGTGTATATACGCGGCGTCTACTTTGTTAATGATTGAGTGGCTCGTTTCACCCATACCTATATAAATAGATATACACACATACAGGCGGCCGTAACACACCCATCGATCGCTATCGCGAGTCGTAGAAATATTGGGCGGCGCGGCAATTTGTACGTCTATATATAATACCTACATTTTGCGCCGCCTGTGTATATAGATATACATGTATAGACGTCGGCGATAAGCTTTAATTAACGGAGGCTGCGCGAGCGAGCTCTAAAAATGTATCGCAGTGCCTATATAACGCGCTGAAGCGTCGATCGGGCCGCGCACATCTCGAGCGGTGGCGCTATATAGCGCGGGGAAATCGACGAGGTTAAAGGGCTGACGATGCAGTATGGCCTTTGTCGGGAACTTGTCGCGAATTGAACGCGAGAGTGTTTGGCAGCTCACGCGTTGATCCTATGGTTATATGGATTTCTTTTGGATTAAACGGAGGTAGCCGTGAGTAAGTAAAGGCACAACTGGTTACTCCAAGTGTTGTTGTTAATTAAGTTTGCTGATTTTTGCTGATATAATTGAAAGTGCAAGGAAGACAATTCGAAACTTCACAGCTTCTTGGGTTTGATTTTTTTGTTGCATAAGCTTTTCCAAAGTTCAGACAAATGTAGTTTCGCAAAACAAAAAATTTGTACAAGAAGCCAGAAGGAAAAATTTATGGTCATCACAAGTATGTTAATATCTATAGATTATTATACACAAAAACAGCTAAAATTTCAAAGGGCATTTTGACTTAAAATTTAAATACCTTTCGATTTATGTATAGCAAATGCGATCCTTTTTTAATGTCTTGTCTACAACTTATTGTGAAGTTTGTTCATAAAAAATATTACGTAAATATATTGGCTTCATAAGTTACAAACTTGCGCAAATAAATTTTATTGTTTATTATAGCATTTTAGTGAGCATCGTAGTGATGCTGTAAAATTTATATACTCTTTTTGACCAAATTACGTTTATTACTGGATAATAGATTTTTTCTTACGATAAAAAAATATATAACAATAAAATTAAAATAGTAAAACAAAATAAAAATATATTATGAACATAATTATCCCGTATTCTGCAATAAAAATTATAGCGAATTGTTCTCTTCGAAAATTTATTTGTTAACTTTACTTTTTTCATGCGAAAATTTATTATTTTCACAGTAGGGCTGGGATACACTCGACATGTGGGATTTTCACTTTTAAAATAGTAATTTTTAAGATTTTCGTAGTAATTTTTACTTTTTAAATAACAATTTTTATTATTATTGTAGCAAACTTTACTAGCAACTTTAATAGTAATTTTAATAACTGCTGAAACGAAATATCATAGTACCATTAACAAAAATTACTATTTCAACAATAACAATTAACAGAGTACACTGAAATTCTCATCTCGCTATTAAAAATCACTGGGCGCACTCTCGGATTTCACCATAGCACCCTGAGCGTGTATAGCGTGTGCTCCAACGGGCCACGGCGTTCCCCCAAAGCTACTCGTTATACCGAGCTCCTCTTGAAAAAGAAGCGACAAAGCGAAAGAACCTATCTCTCCAAGATTTACAGCGACTCGCGACCACACCCGGGATCACGAAGCAGAAGAAAAAAGAGGAAGCCGGGAGAACCAAGCCCCCTCCGCTTTACACCGCGAGCCGAAAAGAGTCGGCAAACAGACGGCGCAGTCGACAACGCGGATGCGGCGCGCGCCTCGTCCGTGACGCTGCGAATATAAAATTAATGCCATACAATGTCGCGAAGCGCGTGGGCAGCAGCAGCAGACGCGTCGTTCCGGCTGCGGCTTTTGCGCGTTTGTCACGTAAAAGTCGAAGAGTGGGTCGGTTGTTAAAAGGCCGCCACTGTGCGGATTTTTTTTCGTGTTATATGTACGACCTCCAATGCCGCTGATAGTTCTGACAATAGACTCGATTAATACCGGCCTCCTACAAGAGCACGCGTGCGCAAAACATTCCAACGTCTCAGTCGCGTGACGGATAAGTAATAAAGGTAACTCGAGGTAATTCGGCCACTCATCTAAGTCGGACACTTTTCTAGTTCTCCACCTTCGCTTATCCGAAAGCATAAATAATCAATGTCGACAGCTTTGAAATATGAAAAATATATTATACTTAAAATATCGTTTTCAATTGTTTGAGAATGATCACTAAATTTTTATGTGAGTTTCTTTTAGATTTTCAGCGAGTCGCGGATAAAACGCAATCAAACATAAATAATAAAGTCATATAAAAATAAAAATAAAAAATAGTTGTGTAACGGATAAAACGCAATCAAACATAAATAATAAAGTCATATAAAAATAAAAATAAAAAATAGTTGTGTAAGGTACCAGTCAAAAAGAAAAAAAAATGTTTTCTGGTTCTAGAAAATCTGTAAAAGAGATGCGATCTTAGATATAAGAAAGTGTGAAATTTGTACTACGTTCATTTGTAGCGCGATCGGTTAATAACAAATTATGATGATAAGTTATTTATTTGTTCCTTTTGTCAGCAGAAATTTCAAAAATGTCTTTAACAATAGTCAATTTTATTAATAAAAATTAATTTTTTTGTTTAGTTTGCGGTAAAATCCTTTTTGGAATAAATTATAATATAAAAAAGTAGTCATTAATTTATTTTATGCTTCGTATTATACGTATGATTTAATAATTAAATAAAGTATTTATATACCTGAAAATACGCAACGTGTCACCTAATTTGACCTAAACGCACATTTTATACAATTTTACTCCCTTCGAAGTCACTATACCACATCTGGGCCATTTCTAATCTTTTTCTTCGTAGTTTATATTTACTATACTTTGATGCCTTTTCAATAATTTTGTTTTCCCAAGTTTATCTTACAGAAGGACGACGAAAATATTCTGCTTAAAATTATCTCGACTTATGCCTTACCAGTATATATAATAAATAATAAAAATTATACTTCATTACAGTTAGAGTAGACCTGTGTTCTAAATTTTCAAAATCATTATACTCCCTTCACCCTATTATAGTAGACGAACCAAAACTATAGCCGACGACCACGATTACAAGTGCTCGAGCTTTAACTATTACACAAACGTTTCCTCCGTCATTTGCATGATTCCGCCTAATCTACAACGCTAATACGGTTTACTAAAAAGTACACAACCGCTCGCACAAAAGCACCGCGCCACTCTCTCTCTCTACTTTATCTCTCCAACGCGCGAGCACTGCATATTTTCGTATTACACAAAGCGCGCCCCATTCTATATATACCGCGATGCGCGGCAACAGCCCTGCGCAGTACGCCGCGCGAAGCTTTAATAATCTCTTGCACTACAACATTCAGGCGTCTCTCGACTCGCATTCGGCGGTTGTTGCATTGCGCAACGACACGGGAAACTCGGGGGTCGCGACATTTCTCCTCTCTCCCTTGCTTTTTCTCTAACGATTCTCCGAATACCTTTTAGAGGCGCTCGCGCGCGCGCTAACAGGCCAGCAGCCTGGAGGCGGCCGCGACTACTACACGCATCGATCTCTTGGTTATCGCGCGCATGAAAAATGCAGTCCCGTGGAGCGGGGGCGTTTGCGCGCGCGGACGTAGACTCGCGACATCGCCGTCTCCCTCGCCGAATGTGGGTCGTTTCCCATTAGAGGCGAGTCGTTGCCGGCGCCCCGCCGCCGCCGCCGCCGTGGCAGTTTGGAGATGAAAACGTGCGCGCGTCTCGCAGCCGCAGATAAAATTTTTAGAGAGAGAGAGATATCTGCGAGGTGCATTATGAATCCCTTACGGGCAAATCAATTTTCGGGAACGCGACGCCAGCCGCCAACTCGTATAAACTCGAGAATGCGGCCCCTAGTATTGGCGGTTTCGGTGGCGCCGGAGCGCAGTATATATATGTCGAATTCTACAGGATTTTGCCCCTAAGTGTGGATGAAAAAACCCAAAAATTCAAACTTAAAGCACACCTCTGGAAATGGTTTTTTCT
>JAPYZP010002161.1:0-14173 GCA_030522985.1 Torymus sinensis
CATGTGTATTTGCATATATTTATGTGTATTGTGTATTCTGCTTCTCTTCCTTATCTTTTGACTTCTTTATCTGCATTCTATTCTGCACTTCTAGCTCAAATTTTTCTGTGTGCTCCTTCTTCCCTCTCTTCTTGTATATATCCTCTTTTGTTTTCCTACTTGCTCTTCCTCTTTTTCATTCTCTTTCTCCTCCTCTATCTTCCTTGCTACTTCCTCCCTGGGCCTCCCCAGCTTTGTCTCCTCTCTTATTTCTTTCTCTCTCTGATTTTTCTTCCACCTTTCTCTTCTCTCCTCTGGTGTCACTCCTTCTTTATATATAATATCCTCATTCTTCTGTAAAATAAATTTTTTCAGAAGTTGCTCCTAAAAAATCAGCCATTGTATTCTTGTTACTGCTCCTGCTATTTTCACTGTTATAAAATTCTCCACACTTATGCCATTGTATTTCAGCACCCACATAATAAGAATGAACTATTCTTATTTATTATTTTCAGTTGAAAGTGATTTGACGGGAGCTAGGAATTTGATGGCCCATTACAACCTTGAACATTCATATAGTAAATTTAGTGGAAAGAAACTGAAGGAACAGTTGTCTTCTTTCTTACCAAACTTGCCTGGTATTGTAGATACTCCTGGTGATCAAGACAACAGGTTAATAATTCTTCTCGTATATTTTTCATCTCACTTAATGATTACTTCAATAAATTAAAAGCAAATTTCTTTGGCTTCTAGTTCTTTGAGGTCTGTGATTGAAAAACCACCAATTGGTGGCAAAGAACTTCTTCCATTGACAAGTGTACAGTTAGCTGGTTTCAGGTTACACCCTGGTCCAGTACGTATATTATTCTTGAAAAATTCACTTTGTATAATTTCAATAAAAAGTTTACTTGATATTAATTAAGAAATTTTATTCTAGTTGCCTGAACAGTATCGTTACATAAATCAGGCTCCACAAAGGAAGCATAAAAACAAACACAAGCGGCATAAACACAAACCTGGTGAAGTTCCTAGTGGGCAAGAAACTGCAGTAACAGACATCAGTGGTGGTGATACCCACGAAAAGAAACATAAGAAACAAAAACGACATGATGAAGAAAAAGAGGCTAGGAAAAAACGCAAGAAGGAAAAGAAACGAAAAAAGCAAAAACATAGTCCCGAACATTCTGGAGGACTGACACCATCGCAACATTCAAATTCGTGATCTTTAACAGACAATTTTTGTTCAACTATTTTGTGCGAAGAGTCTTCCTCTTTATCAAATATGGCTTTTGAATAGTTAATTAATATCAAATTTAAATTTTCAGTTGAAAATTTTTTTTTTTTTAGAAAATTTGTGGTTTCATATGTTTTTTATTAACGGTATACTCAATGATTAATTTGTTAATGTAATTTTTGTCGTGTAAAGTGATAAATTGTCACTATTTTTTATACGTTTTATGAAAGTAAGTCATATTTTCATCTCGATTTCATTACGTCGCAATCATTGTACATACAAACTTCTATTTAGTTTCTTTACTATTCTTTCATAGCAGTTATTTTGTTAAATGAATTGTGTATAGTTTGTGAATACTATTACAATTCGCATATGGAACGTAATTAAACGTACTCAATCTTTGTAAATATAAAAAGTAATAATAATACCTAGCATAATTAATTTAAGGTCAATTTAGAAAGTATTTGTACATAATTGGTTACCAAAGTACAACCAATTATTAAATGTAATAATTTACAAATAAATTTAAGCTGTAATATTTATAAAGGTAATCAAGGATCAAGGTTGTCTTTAATGAAAATAAAACCATTTAATTCTTAACTCTAAGGACTGTTTTATTAAAACCTAGTATTTATAATTAAATGTGTCGAGAATGTAACGTGAATGTAGTTTCATATTAATTACATAGAAGCATTACAGTCTTTAGAAAATTTTAATACATATTTTATCTCTTAATGAAGAAAGTACACTTCTTCCTTTCATTTTCTTCTCGATAATTCAGACATAACGTCGTGTAGTCTAAGGATTGAAGGGTTGTACTCATCAACTCGAAGAACAGTCATCTCCGCATTTAATGACAAAGTGTAAAAAATAAGAATATGAACATGACACGTCAAAAACAGGTGTATGCTTTTTGGGTTCTGAAAAAATGTACATGCTGTTGCTGGTGTTCAGATCGCCAACATGGTGTGGTAATTACATCTCTTTTGACAAATCAAAAGTTTAGTATGGCCGTTGACGATCGCGATCTCTGTCTCCGCGACTGCAAAAATAAAAGAAAAATTTATTAATTATTTAAATACTAAGTTTTCTTCAAATTTTATATATTTCATTGTTATGCAACAGTTAAATATAAAAAATTATAATGGGGAGCTATAAAATTCTTTTTTAAAAATATGATATTTGAAAGGGAGATTCTAAAGAATAAAGGCTGCGTCGACGCCCCGCTTGCTCGTCTGTCACTTCGTTCTTTTACTCGCCAAGCAGGGCGCTGCCGCGCCTTTTGATAATGTGATTCATTTGCATAGGTCAAAATATTTATTTCTTTTTAATTACCCGAGAACAATGAATTAACAAAAAAGTACTGTTTAAACGAAGATAATACTAACCCTCCGCCTCCTCGCATAGGTCCACCACGGCCGCCTCCGCGACCGCCGCCTCCCCTGTCGCCTCCTCGGAAGCCACCTCTGCTTCCTCTGTCGCCTCCTCTGTCACCGCCTCGGCCGCCGCCCCTGTCGCCGCCTCGGCCTCTGAAGCCGCCGCCACCACGGCCACCACCGCCGCGTCCGCCGCCGCCGCCGCCGCCACCGCCGCCTCCCATCCCTTCGGGCTTGGAACTTTTGCAAAGATTACACTGATCACGCCAGGCAAAGTTCGTGTTACCGCAGCTCGGGTTGGGACACCTTCACACATCGCAAACAGACGTTTTGTTAATGGTATCTGTCTTTAATCTATACTTTCTTGTTTTTTTTTTTTTTTTATAAGTACTTTGCTTTGTTTACATCAATTTTTCGAAACTTTAAAAATTTTTTGTTGATTTGATTTTTTCATAAAAATTGAAAGTATAAAGATAGATAAACATTAAGTTATCTTCTTTTTTGTCCTTTTTTATGCGAAATTGGGGGAAATTGATGAGGAAGAGATTTGTAATGCCAAAAAAGCACGCCAATATGACGTCGTATTAATCTTATCAAACAGGATATTGAAGCTCGACTAAGTTTAAGTATATAGCATACTACAAATTTACGGATAAGATTAATCATTATTATTAATGTCAATTTTGAAAAAAAAAACTTTTAGCTATAACTAAACCATGTTTCGCTCCAAAAATTTCGCATAAGAACTTAAAAGAAGATATGTAAGAGACATCCCAAGGAGACTTGAGGAAAGCTATGGATGAGAATGAGCGGGAACTTGTCTAATTACCGCCAGTCGTTGCCGCGGGCACCACCGCCTCCGCCTCCGCCGCCGCCACCGCCTTCACGGCGATGATCCCGGTCGTGATCTCGGTCCCGGTCGCCGCGGTCACGGTCTCTTCCACCGCCACCGCCGCCACCACCGTAGCCGCCGCCGCCACCGCGTCCGCCGCCGCCACGGCCACCACCGCCACGGTCTCCGCGACTACCGCCGCCGCCGCCGCCTCCGCCGCTACCACTGCGGCCCTGCCAGCTGCTCTTGTGCTGGGCAATCTGGACCTTGATGGTGCAGCCCTTGAACTCTTTGCCATCAAACCAGTCGATGGCGGAGCGCGCAGCGTTCTGGTCGTCGTACGTCACCGTAGCCTCGCCCTTGTTCTTGCCCGTGCTTTTGTCCTTGTACATCCAGATCTTGGGCTTGCCAGTGCGCTTGTCGTTCTAAAAATGATAGACGAGAGAGCGCGAACGTTAGGAAGCTGCGTTGTGGTTTGATTAGGGAGTTTATGATTGCCGAGATGGTTGGATGCGTACCTTAATGATACCGATGGCGCCAAAGTGCTGGCAGATTTCTTCCTCAGTTATGATGGGGTCCATTCCTGATACGAAAATCGTGTCCTCTTGGGTGACCATGCCGTCGTTCCGATCACTGTATCCTCCTGTAATTGGATGGTTCATTGAGAAAGGTTTGACTGATAGACCTATATGTATAAAATGTCCTACTACTAATCAAGTTACTAGACTAATTTTGAACAACTAAATTAATCTTAATACTTGTTCAATTTTTCTCTCTCCAAAATTAACAATTTACTTTATAAAACTATTATTACTGATGATAATTTTCCTAAAATGTACAACTTTCTGAATTTTATATACAAATTACTGTTGTTTTTTTTCTTACGCCAAATACCTTTTTTCAATACAATAGTATGCTACTAATTATACTTGAACTTCACTTATAATATAACTTTTATAAATATATTTATTTTACGCCAGGTATTTTATATCAACCACATTAAAATAACCATTGACCACATCTTATAACTTATTGCTATGATATTTGTACTTCTCGCTTTTTACTCTTATTTTATCACCACAGTTTTTGCAGATAAACTCCAAATAACTGCTTCATAATAATTTTTTAATTTAAGTAAACCAATGTTGAATTCCATTGAAGTGAATTTCCTTTTTCATTATTTCTTAAACTTATTTTTATTCATCTTCCAATAACCTAATGTATTTAAATTCGTTTTTTCATCGATTGTATACTTGAATATAAACCCGATGGCCAGACTCTCGCGGTTGCAATGAGAAAAGCCCAGAGTATATGAAGACAAAAGTTTAAACATCAAATAGCAGCTTCACATACAAAAGGGCTGCAGTATATCCTCAGCGATACTTCATTTTGACGATTGCACACAACTACCATATTATTTTTTATCTTATATTTTCCACCAGCTGCCTTTTAATACACATAACCATCAGAGAAACCAAGATTGCATCTTTTACCTTTATATTGAGGTAGTCTTTGTAACAATTACAAAGATCCTTTAAATATCTGTGTAATTAGGTTTCATGCTTAAAATTTCCTATTACCCAAAATTTTATAAATTTGTATGGGGTTGTAAAACTTATAAGATTTTATATAAAATTTATTTTATAATTTTATATAAAATTTCTGCAACTATAAGATTAGAGTTTAGTTTTTATTTATCGCTTAGAAATATTATTTAAAGTTATTCATGAGAATTTCACAAGGAAAAAAAAATATAGTAGATATACTTAGTATTTAATAGGCAATCACTGATTTGTAAATTCAAGTAGAAAAACAGTGATTCCAATTTTTCATCAAGTTATTGTAATGGTTCGTAGATTTATAATTAAGCGGGAAAAAGCAATTGGTGATTAAAATATAATCCTTTATGCCAATACTATTAAGTTAATGTTTTAAAGGGAAATTTATAGGGATATAAGATGCACTTATTTGGCAGCCCTTTCATATAATCAGAGCAACCAGGAATTCGAATAAGTCATAAATATTAGAGTGAATGCATGAATAGCACCAGACTTGTACAGAGAGTCTGGTGCATTTACCTTTGTTATAACCACCACGGCCACCGCCACTGCTAAAACACAGAAGCAGATATACCAATGAGTCGATTTCATGGACAGACTGAATTCAATGGGTGTGTGGCTACTCATATGCTGCTTCGCCACCACTTCATATTCTTCTTGATGTACCTACTGTCTAAAGTCTTTAATACCACATTACATAGTCCAATAATTTGAATTCAAAATTTTATTCGTCTCGTCACAGTCCTTAAGGGTCTCAATCATGCGAGATACTTGAATAAAATAATAAATATTACTTTACAAATTTAAAATGAAAATCAAATATGGCATTAAACTGTCGCACTTCAGTCAACTTCTTTACTTTCACCCACTACTTTGATACATCTATTTCAACCTTGCATACATTTACTGATTCACACTCATACAATATGTCAATTTTATCATAAATATAAATATGTAACATTGTAAAAGGAATTTTAAATTAAGTTAAATCAAATAAAGTAATAATATATATAAATTTAAAAATAATTTTTTTTTTTTAAATTATGTAAAAATAATCTTAAGAACCATTTAAGAAATGAATTGTTCTAAACAAGTTCATGTTTGTCAGACCCATCAATCCCAAGATAAATTGACCACACAAAAAACATAGATTTTGAGTAAGTAATCAGACATGCATATCTCATATGAGATAGTGTTTCCCAAAAATATATAAATATGCAGCATCGGTGTAACAGAGATACATGTCTAAACCTCATAAGTCCAATTGTCGTATACAACCTGTCCATTATTTTACCTGTTTAATTCAGTGTATATGTGTGTTAAACCTGTAGACACACTTTAAATATATTAAAGCCCGACACGGGCATCGCATGAGCAAAAATTATTTCATTTTCATCGATATTTTAGTTCGTATAAACCTTGTTTCAGAAATTTGTAAGTTTTGTTACCTTTTGCTTTACTCAATTACCACTTTATCCACTTGGACAAAAAAAACCATTATCCATTGCGTGTGTACAATATCATAAAAATCATCTCTTCTTTGCCATCCCTTTCACATATAAATAAGAAAGAATGTGGAACTTACTTGTAACTTCCACCAGAACGATCACCATATCCCCTGCGATCGTCTCCACCGCCGCCATATCGGCCACCGCCTCCACCACCGCCTCCTAATTTTCATTCCACATGTTATTTTCTATATAACAATTTATGTATCTATCTTATACATTTTTTTAACCCTTTAATCACCAGTAATAATTTACATTCGAGTACTTTTGGCAATACCGTACTTAAGTGTCTAACAAGTAAACAAACATCAACAGCCAAGTACAACACAAAGCTATAGAAAAAGCCAAATTTCGTCTAAATCGTCAATTTTTTCTTTTTTTCAAAATACGACCATTTGTTTAAAAGTAATTTTGACATATTAACGGTAAAATTTCAGAAAGTCACCATTGGAAATCAGTAATACGAAATAAGAAAAATACTTCTCTTCTCAAGCCAAAACGAATAATCGGTGTTCAAAGGATTAAACAAACTTTGAATGATACGAGTAAGCCGCGAAGCGGCGAAAATGATCCTTCTTACCACTACTGTATCCACCACCGCCGCCGCCGCCGCCGGAGCTGCTGCGGTTGTATCCGCCGCCGCCTCCGCCGCCGGAGCTACCGCCGTAGCCGCCACCGGAGCTACCGCCGTAGCTGCCGCCACCGCTGCCGTTGGCACCGCCGCCACTGGACCCGCCATAGCCGCCGGCGCTCTGGCCATAGCTACCCTGGCCTCCCGACTGGCCGCCGTAATCTTGACCGGCGTCACTGCCGCTGCCTCCGCCGCCACCGCCACCACCGCCGCCCTGGCTCTGGGACTGACCATAATCCTGGTATCCCTGGTAATTGGGCGGCGGCTGGCTGTACTGATTGTACGACGCGCCACCCGAGGATGGGGGCGGATAGGAGGTGTCCGGGGCACCGCCGCCGCCAGTCGTAGGTGGCGGCTGGCTGTATTGGTTGTAACTCTGCTGCTGGTAGCTCGCGTACTCTGCGACAAAAGCGAGCGTCGATTAGTAAGCCGCGCTTCATAGCCACCTCATATTGAATCAATCCATGACGCGAGGCGCGCGCGCGAGCGTCCGCCTGCGTCGGCTATATGTCCCCCCCGCCTAATTGAATATCTCGCGTCGCGTCCGCGAAATCGCGATTATCAACGTTATGCAACGGCATCGCGATATCAATACCGAAAGAAAGCTAAACGAGAGCAAAGAAGAAAAAAAAGAGTAACGAAATCATCCGCGTCGGAGCTTTCCGAGCACGCAAAATGCAAAATCGATTTTCGACATGGTCGGCGCGCGCCATATAGACGCCGCCTGCCGCGCGGTTTGGCGGGGCATGGCCGCCGCCGCCGCCGCCACGCGACCCGCGTCTCCCACATCCCCCGTATTCTTCAATAGTACGCAGAATTTACTCACGATTATCCGTCATCTTGATGACTGTTACTGGCTTCTACGCCAGCACTTTAATAATTCGTGAAGTTCGCCTTCCACGGAGGCGTAGATGATGCGGGAATCGCCTCGCTCCGTTGAGTGAATATACACACGCACTCTCTCTTTCACACACGACACGACGGCGGCAACGCAAAGTCGACCGACGCGCCAGGGCCTCAACGAAAGAGAGAGAGGACGTGACGGGCGCAGAGAAGAAGCAAGCGGCGCTACACGGCAAGGCGGACTCGCCGGCGCAGAAAGACGGGGAATGGCGCTGCCCGCAGCTGCGCACACGCACGCACGCAGTATACCGCAAGCAGCGCCTTTGCGCGCTCAAATCCCCTTCCCTCTCTCCGCACCTCCCCATATACGCAGTTCGCCGATTCCCCGGGCGCGGGATGTGACGTCAGTTCTCGAGAACGGAAGTCTCAAGTAGGATAGCGGAACTGTTTTGTCCGCGACGCGCTGATTGGACGCGGCACGTTTACGCTATGGATGCGCGCAGCTAGGTAGGTAGCATAGCTACGTGCGGGGGCGGCTGCAGGCTGCAGCGAGCCAGCCGCTGCTGCTCCGTTTTGAAGTTCGGAACGCGCGGTGGAGGGCGCGCGCGTATACTTATAAAGGGACAGTCGGGCCCGTGGGCCCCATTTCCCAGGTAATTTTTGCTCACAAAGGTGATTCCCGTCGAGGTGTGCAGAAAAGTTTTTCCGTTCCTGACGAAGTAGAGAGACAGAGACCGGGAGAGAGAGATAGGCAGAGACGGAGAGAAGATGAAGCGCAATCATCCGAGCGGAAACGCCAGCCACGCTGGGGCCAATGGGAGGTATGTATTCCACACATCTGGCTTTGTTTTGTTTGACGCGGGCAAAGTGCGCGAAATTGAAATTCCATTACAATGAAAAAAAAACTTTTTCACAACTAAAAGATTAATTGATTCTTGGTAATTTAGTGCGCAATTTCTGTCTATACAAAATTTACCGTTTTAAAATTATCTTAAAGTTCCAATTTCGCGTACTACTGTGCTTTTTTTTCATCGGGCGCGCTTGCTTATATGTATATGCAATATATAAGTGTATACACACAGAGGAGACGCGCAGCGTAAACAACAGCGTCTCGCGTGTGTTTACGGTCGTCAAGCGTGAAACGGGCAGTGGCCCGCGTATAGCGCGCTCGCGAATGTAGGTATATACTTCTATATTGTGTATATATATATATGCCATCGAGCGATCGGCTTTTTACCGCGTCGCGCTTCGATTTGCACACTTTCACCACGCTTGCCGCGCACCGCCCCGATGAACATATAATATTACTTACCTGCGCGCGAATCGGAGCGGCGTCAACAAAAACAACGATAATATCACGACCGCGACTGCGTCCGTGAAACTTTATACCGTGCCATATACTTAATCGAACTTTCTAGTATCTCATTACTCTCTTATTAATCCCACGCTACAAAAAAAGAATTTTCCGAAATCCGCATCTCTTAGCTTGCTTACATATATGCGCATAAAGTCGAGGAAAGTGTAGGTATAGCGCTCGCTCTCGCTCATTGTTGCAAAGTAAACAAACACCGAGCGCGCGTCGCACACGCACGTGTGTTATACTTATGTGGGCGTCGCGTCAACGTCGTTGACTTGACAACTCGCTCTGGCGGTGTGCGCGCCTGTGCACCTGTACACGTTCGCGCAGACGCATCGACGCCGTGCGGGAGCTGCGTGTGTTGTGTACAATATAGCGAGAGCTGCTCCAGAATAAGCGTGCCATGCCGTGGTGACACACTCTCCCTCTCTCGCAAGTTTATCATTTTTTTTCGGAAGGCTGGCGTCTTTTTTATACACGCGGAGTGAGTGTATATAGTAGTAAACTGTATACTTAGTATACACTTATACAGCTGACGGCCGGTTGGTGTTTATTAGAAGAGCGGACGACGCCAGGATGAGGTCTGTGTAATATATATTCTAGTAGCTATGCTTGGGCTTCTTTTTTCGTTCAGCGTCTTATGGATTTGGATGAGAGTTGTAGAAAGAGCAACAGCACGTGAGACAGAGATTTGACGTTTCGATTCGAGCGCTCTCGCGTGTGCGCGCGTATTATATAGGTAGTGTATATATAGCCATAAGGTGTAGTATATATAGCAGTATACTCGCGTGTATTAGAGATCGTGCGCGGTTTTCTCTCTGTCTTGCTCGCACTCGCGCGGGCGCAAGGTATACAGCCGTCATTTATAAAGAGAAAGTCGTCGCTCGCGCGTTCGCAAAACGAAGACGATTATTTTCGCGTGTGTGCTGCCTGCTGCTACTGGCCGACATTTTGCAGGCTCCCCTCGCGCGTTCATGCAGCACATAGTGCAGTGTTGTGCGCGCGCGCGCGCGCGTTGTGTGCACTGCTTACTTATATACGTATAGGTAATACAAGGCTTGACAGTTACTGCACTGCGCGTTGCTCTCACTCTCGCCTGATAAAGTTGCGGCTTTGACACTTGCGGATAAGGCAGGCGGCGGTCCGCTCCGTGTCGTGCAGTCGTCTCCTCTCTCTCGTCTCCGCGCCCCGTTCGTCACTCGCGCGAGCTCGCTGGGATAAACAATATAAGATATTGTATCGATTCTCAAGCCAGCTGCTGTTTCTCGCGCGCAGCGGAGAAGGTAAAAGAACAAATTGGGGCTGGGGTGTATTTGTTGGCTGTAGGAGTTGGGATCCGTGTGCGTGTGTATATATATATATATATGGGATGAGAAAGAGGTAGCAGATGTGACATGATGCGCGCGATTATTGAATGGCCTTGTTTTTTTCTTTCTTTGTTCACAGCGGAAGACAACAAATGTCCACAATGAACGGCAAGAGGCCTGCTGCAATGCCTCCAAGGCATCACCAGCAGCAGCCTCAGCAGCAGCAGCAGCAACAGCCACAGCAGAACGATGCTACGTCGCAGCACTTTGATCTGATCAAGTACATATATGAATGTAAGGAGATTTATTAATTGTGCTTTGATTTGATTGAGTAGTTTGATTCAATAGAGAATGGCATTGTAAAATCGTTCTTTTTTTATTAGCCTGGCAGTCAGTTTCTTCTGAGCTGCATAATTGTCACAATCAGCAGCAACATGGCAATTCTTCGAATTACAGAAATTCTGCTAATGTGACGTATTATCAGGAGAGCGAGCCCAATCCTAATCTAAAAGGTATGTATTATTGTTCGTTAGATTAATACTCTTTAAGAGTGTTAGTATCTTTTACTCTTCAGTGACAAAAACATTTTGTTAAGCAAACACTTTTTATCAATATATACTTGTTTACAAACACTCTTTAAGATACGTTAAAATCAATTTGTGAATTAGTCTTATCATTTTTTTACATTTAAAAGTAAATTTTCTGTGCCTAATTTGATATAATCCTTTGACCTAGTTTTGAGACCTAGTTGACTAGCTTGGTTCAATATGTGAAGGATGTAAGTCAAGTTCAAGTATTCTGTTCTTATTTTAAATGCTCTGTGTTTTAAAAACTATTTCTTTCTTTTTTGGAATATTAAATAATTTTAATTTAATACATAACTCCATTCGTAAATTATTAATTATGTATTACTTTTGTCACATTTAACATATTTTTTACTTTTCAGATTTTGAACCATTTGACTTAGAAGCATTATGGAGCCAACGAGGGGCAAGCATAGCACGAAATACAAGCTCATCATAGTCTTGGATTTCATACGTGAAATACAATCTTATATTCATTCATAGTTTTAAGATTCAGAGTGGAGAAAGATTAAATTATTTCAATGATCTGACAAGCAGAATTATTTTTTCGTTATTCAAGTTTTGTAGTTTGTCAAAGATTGCATTAAATACTTACTTGTCAAATTTCAAAGTGAAGAAGAAAACTCAAATAATGATCAAGTATCAATGCTGCAACATTCCAATCATATCTTGATAAAGCATTTCCGCAACAATGACTTTTCTTTTCACAGAATTTGGCATTTAATTCACTTACTGGTACCTGTCCTGTTCATTCTTGAATTGGTTTCGCAAGTTTTCATACAAGAGATATTGACTTATTTATTTTACAACGGCAGAGTTGTAGAGAATCGTAATTTTTTACTAAGAGATAAGGCAAATGTAAAATTTATATAATATATTATAAATAATGACCGTAGTAAAACTAAGCGAAAATCGTATGCATTATTACAATGCATGTTTATAACATTATAACACGCGTTCCGATTGTTAAATAAGATGAAGGAGACATGTCATTTTTCGTTAATTTTTCAGAATTAAATCTAAATCCATAAAACCTTTGAGTTGTTTCTTACCCAATACATCATGCATACTTATAATTAGGTATGCTTTGCAGTTACAGAACCATTTTAAAGGACAACGCATATTTTTAATTACAACAAAATGTTTATTAGAAAGAGTCACAGCTAGCGACTCTAAAAATGTATGCGCGAATTTTGAAATGGTAATTCCCGTCAGAGGAGTTAACTAACGTTATATAGAGTTAGCCGAAGCGATCTTGGTTTACAAACTTAGAGCTTCGAGCGCACAAAGGTGCATGAAAATTCAGCGACTCCAGCAATTTACATTCTACTGTATACAAGGGAAACTTTTCACGACTTTTCTCGCTCACGCACTTCCTTTTAAAAGCTTCAAATGAAAAACTTGCTTATAAGATAGAACGCAAATTTGAATTCGACGGCGACAGATCTTTGTAAATAAATTATCGACTATGAAATCAGTTGATGCAAATAGAAAAAAAAAGTGTTGGAAAAATTTGATTTTTTATTAAATTATTAATATTTAGATACAATTTATAATAGGCGTATAAGGATACTTTTAATTTTTTGTAAAAGAATCTTGTGATTGCTAGATTCAAAACAATTGTGATGGTGTATTATCAGATAAAGAGGTATTAATGATGATTTAAAAATAAAATTCATACAAAATTGAAAATTATTATTTGTTAATTATTTTAATATTAAGTTGTTATTACTGATAAGGAGCTGTTGAGATGAAAATACATCAATGTTTTGCATGTATAATCAAATATAAATCAGAGACATTAATAATTAATACCATTATTGATTAAGTTGCTTATATATATAGCAACATCTACCTTATCAACAGAGCTGAATCATATCAAACGAGATAGGCGCAAAGTTCAGTTTTTTGCTTGACTACGCTAGCTACATTCAACGCGCTTCGCGTATATTATTTATTTTTCATATTATGAACATGATCAAGATAGTTAGATTTAATTAAAAAGTTTGTTCAATCAGCTTAAATTGTACGATAGTAACGTAATTTTGAAAAATAAAGTAATGAAATTTTTCTTATACTATTTTAATTATTCGGTTTTAAATACTCAAACTCAAGAATTCAATCTTGAAAATTCAAATATATTAGGCTTGGCGCCTATTCTGTAAAGATCAATCAAATGAGTCAACAACTACCAATCAAAACAATCTTATTATTGTGACAACAGATTTTATCCATCACTTTTTAAAGAGAAGATAAAATACAGTCTAATATTTTCATTAGATTTCTAAATCATTTCCATGCAATATCTATAAATCACTTCAAATATTACACAAAATCTTAAATTTGTTGAAATTTTTTTCAAAAATTTTTTTTTTTAATCTGTGTTTAATGTTAATGCTCATAATATTTATAAATTATTGGAAGTAAAAGTTTAATAGAAGAATCATAATTTAAATGGGAGAACCAATAATAAATTTGTTTTAATAATACACAATTGCTATTTTAAATATTGCATTTCATTATATTCAAATAATTTGGCAGTAAGTTAATTCTATCCGATTAATTAATTTCAAACTCAAATATTTAATATCAAAAACATTTTCCATTATCTTGGTCTCTTCCCTCTGTTCAACAATATTGTTAAAATATTTCTGTAGCTGCCCATTTGATTTTTGCGTTAACTTCAGATATTATAAATATTTGTGAACAAGTGCAAAATTTAAATCCTATCAATATTTCGAATAATTTATAAAATATTTTAGTTAGTGTTGTAAAATTTGATTTAAGATTAAATTGTAAATTCCAAACTAAACTCGATCATAAATTCAGGTATAAACGCATTATTACTGGCTACTTTCATTTCCAAGTGTTAAATGCTTTTCATAACGCGAACAGCTGTAAATGATGGCGCGTTCTGCTGACGTTGTAAAGAGCGTTTATTATTTTTCTGTACCGTCATGTAC
>JAPYZP010002162.1:0-14173 GCA_030522985.1 Torymus sinensis
TATATCAATTATACCTAATCTTTAAATATTGATTAATTTGTAATTTAACTTGAAATGCTCTCAATATCCTTTTAAATGGGCGAAAAAGCTTTAAAATCCAGAAATTCGATAGTAGAGGACGAATCCACAAAATGTTGTTTGTAGCGGGGAAAAAGAATATTTTTTCCCCCCGGTAAACTATCGAGAAAAAAGGATTTTTTTCCATTCTTTCCCAAATCACGCTCGGAATGCGCGATTTTCTACCCGACTTTTAGGCATGAAAAAAGGCTCGTTTGATATAGGTACGTGTTGAAAAGAAAAAGAAAATTTGAATCCCTTCTCTTATAAACCGTCTCACGTAACATTATATTGGACTCTTTTATCAGACATCACAACAAACGAACATGAGCAAATGATTTCTCTGCCAAAAGAACCAATCCGTCAGCCTCTCCCGCTAAACCCGCCCACCAGCCGAAAATAGCTCTCGCATATATAACCGTGACAGAAACTCACAGCGGTGAGCAGGACTTTGTCGTTCTTCTGATTGACAGTGAGGCTCTCGGAGAACTCGAGCATGTAGACGGAGCCGTTTTTGCTGCCGACCGCCACTAATTGGCCCTGCTCGTGCGGCCTGATGCACGTCAGCGCGTCGTCGCATACCTGCAAGTTAATAGAAAAGTGTGTAATGATAGTTTTTGAGAGAATGTGTTTGTATAGGTGAATGAAGATATGTATACCTTTACGCTGAGGACGGGAGTGTCTTGCTGGACGATCAGGTCCCAGGCGTCCAGCGTGCCGTCCATCTTCGTGAGGAAGAAGACGGAGTAGCGCGTCGGGCTCCAAATGCCGCCGGTTAATAGAACGCCGTGGCCGCTTCATAAAAATTTTTCACAATTTTCAATAATAATAAATCCATAGAGATATTTTTATAATGAAATTAAGATAATTGGAATATGTATAAATATTGTGCACAAAGCAATATAAATATATACGATAAAAATAAATAATAATAGAGTATTTAAGGTTTGTCTCTTGATAATAAAAAAAATACTGCTTTGAAAATTATTATTTCAAATCATCAAAATTCTTAAGCAAGCCAAGGAACAATGTTTTTTCTTTATAACGTGTTTCCAACCACGCCAAATCCAAAATTTCGTTAACCCAAGCATTAAGAAAAAAATAAAAAATAAAAGCCTGCACTCACGGTGTCCACATGATACAAGACTCCCTGCAATCCTCCGACCATATTCTCGCCGTCCAGTCGCCCACCGACAGGAAGTTCTTAACGAAGGTCGGATTGCGCTCGACGCTTATCACCGGTCCGTACTGCGCCTTGAACCGCACCGCCAGCTTCTCCGCCGGCGTCTTGCCCTTCCTGTTGCCCGATATCACCGTACCTATATCATAAAACCAAAATCATATATACTTAATCGATTTAAAATTTATTAAAAAAAAGGAATGATATAGGTACCGTTTTCCAAGCCACACATGAAGCGAGTACCGATGGACGGCTCGAACTGTAACGCCGAGACGCCGATCGCGCGGTCGAGGTCCTGCTCCTCGGGTTTCGCGAGGTCGATGACGATGGTCTCCAGCGGCGTCGAGAGTTTCCGGGTGTCCCACCACTTGATCTACGTTAAAACCATCCAAATAATGAACAAACGCACCGCTTGTCAATACAATAGCTACTGTGTAGAATAAAAAGAGTGCAACAAACCTGTCCGTCCTTAGACGCGCTGAAGAACTCGGTGCCCGTCTTGGAGTTAATCCACAAGACCTTATCACAGGGATCCCTGTGGCTGTTCTCCACGAGCGACATGTCAACGGGATCGGAGCTCCTGCGGATATCCCAGAACGCGACCTGCCCTGTCATCAGGCCGCTCACCAGAATGTTGCTGTCCTTCGGGTTGTACTCCAGCGCCAGGAGCGGGCAGAACGGTTTCAGCTTGGCGAACGGTTTGTTCGGGTTCTCTAAAATACACATCTTATATATACCTCATACATATTCCATCGAGCGCATCTGGCGCATCTAGCTTACCGACATCCCAGATGTACGATATGGGGCTGTAGTTGGCGAGCTTCTTGAAATCCGTGCTGCAGTGGCTGACGGCGATGCGACTGCCCTGGTCGGGCGACCAGGATATGTGCGTCACCGGGCGTTTCACTGGCAGAGGGTCGCGGTACACGTTCACGGTGCGGCAGAAGGTGCGCTGAACTAGTTGAGTTGGCTCCGTGTCGCTGAAGTATTGCTCGTAGATGTTGCAGGCGTTGTTCTGCAGGATGCAGTGCTCCATCGGCTGAAAATATATTTCTTTTGAGACGCACGGAATTTTTCGGTATTATGATAAATTATTGGCAATAAGCAAGAAAATTCGGCTAAATTTCTAGCTTGAAATATAATCAATTATAAAATTGTAGTTCAAGAAAATATCCTGGTTTTAATTTATAAATGTCTTGAGTTAACCTGAGAGTTTATAAGAGTGCAAGAATTAATTTGATATTTCGATTACCGGTAACAACTGGAGCATCGTATGAATATACAGCTCATCCTTCTCGATTTTTCGTCGGTAACGAATAGTCTGCTCCTGGTCGTCTTTGTTAATGTCCTTCGGCCAGCCACCTTCCACGTGGTACATGCCACTGTCTTTGAACGTGGCTGTCGTCGTGTTTACCTAGTACAAAATCATCCTGGTAAAAATTAATATCCAATGTCAAATGCAAATCACCTGCGAAAATAAACCTTAACCAAACACGTTTTAAATCTTAAAACTCTTTCTCTAGCTTAACAAAATGAATGCTATTACAGACAATAATGTAAATAAGTGGGCCTGCATTAAAACGAACGGTAAATCATCCAATACCTCGTGAGCGGCGTAGACTTTGCTGCACTGCGTGCCCCTCGTAACCGGATCCAATCTGATGTAATTGCCGGCGAGGGTCGGATCCGACTTTATGTCGACCTCGAGCTTGTCGCAGTCGCCGAAGTAGCATCGCTTGCCGAACTGCGAGCGTTTCTTCACGTACACGTACTGCGTCTCCATATTTCTATTTTCTTTTAACTCACTTACTCACTCACGATTTTGCTGGGTTAGACGCATCGGTCAAGGTGGCGAAGAAATAAGGTTAGCGGCATCGTCGTACGTGTACATGATAAACACTCTGGTCGCGGTTCGCGCAGAGTGAAGTTGGCGGTGGTATTGTTAGGGTTTTTTTGGTATTATTGTTGCTGATGAAAAAAGAAGGCAGTCTTGTTGTTCTGAAACTCTTTATTTAGTCAAACTTATATACTTTTGATATACATTTGGTCGGTACACACAGCGTGCGCTCGCGCGCGGCTTCTGTTAAATCAATACATTTAGAATCACCAAGGCACTTTTTAACGCGTACATTATAATAATACTCTTATACCTTAGAAAAATACTTATTTTTTTGTTTCTTTTCAAAACGCCACTATATAATCAAACATATAATTTTTGGTACAAAAATACTTTTCATATATCTCACAAACAGATTGTTAATCGTCAGACTCAGTCGTGGCCAATACCGGAACCCGGGGGTTCACAATCTGCGCGATCGTGACGAGCATCTTGTACAGGTCAATGATCTCGCGGCTGTCGGGTTCGAATAGCTCAGTCAAATTCGGCGTCACGGACAGCAGCAGCAGCTCGATCAGCTCGGTCTCGTAAACTTTGCGCTGGACCTTCTGCACCAGGTCCTGGAAGAACATCAGCTGGGTACGGTCCGAGTACCGCGTGCAGTGCGTACCGAAAATATCTGCGTCAAAACAATACCAAATTAATTATACATCTTATCAGAAATTTTCCATGATTAACACTTTCAGTGCGGCTACTGAACAAGATTTTTATAAATGTTAATACACTGAATTATAATGTTGTTTCCACGTTTTTACAATTTGAAGAAATTGTTGATTGATAGTAAAAGTATTTTTTTCTTTTACATTTTTTTTACAATATCATGAAAATCGAGAAGAAAAAGTTTGAATAATTTATGGGGTCGCACCGCACTGAAAGTGTGGTAAGTATATTAAAGGATAAATTAGAAATATGTTTGTTAGGATAAGTACCCTTAAGATCCGGTATGCACATGTAGTTCCAGATACCATTGGATATCCAATTGTTGAGGTCGAACGGCAGGTTCCCGGTGTACTCGTCGTTATGCGCCCTCACGAAAGTCATCTCGCCCGCTGTCTTTTTGATGTTGCACTCGTTGTACAGGGGTTCCAAGGCGACGTACTTTGATTTGGCGAGCTTTAGCTCGTGGTGGTTCAGGTCGGGTTTGAAGGAGTGGCTGCAGAGGTCGATCATGCCGGTCAGCAGCTCTTGGTATTTGGCCAGATGTGGGGGTTGCCTTTTTTTAGACTGAAAGAAAGTTTGTACAAATAATAAAAAATGATGTATTCATTTAAATTTGTTTACTAAAATGATCTCTTTAACGAACGTAACGCATAATATAACTTACAACTCTCTCGAAATTCGCCAAGAAATCGTTAGCCGACTCCTGCCGCTTCCTCGTCACCGCCTGCGTCTCGTGAAAGACCTCTTGCTTGATGTACGCGTGATAAGTCTTCAGGATCTTTATCAAATTCGAGGGCACGCCGAACCTGTCCAAGCCTTCCACGGCGTCGACGGACGTCGTGACCCTCTCCTCGATCACGCTCGCCGCGTTTTCCGCGTGAATGGGACAGTTTTTCCGCAGATCCGAGGAATTCAGGTCGGTCTTCACGGCGAACTTTCTTATCAGCCGGTCTATCTCGCTCATGGTTTCAATCTCGTCGCTTCGCGCGCTCGTGGAGGTGGATTTGTCGGATGTCGAGATGCTCCGTTTTGTCCTGGATATAATTTTATGAATTAAAGTAAAATATAGGAATGGATCTGTTCGGAAAAAAAAAATTGTTGCAAAATAGTTATGCCTTTGTTTTGAAACCTTGGATTTTTTATGCGAGTGGACTTGCAAAGTTTGAAAGTAATTCAAGTTAAATGTATGATATACTATCTTTTGTATGCGAATGAAAATACCTTAAATATTCGTACCTCAGTAATTAAAAAAAAAATAATAATAAAACATCAACAGCCAAAATTCTTACCCATTGCCCACTTTCCTCAGGTCTCCTTGACTCTTGCCCGTCTCCCTGTTCCTGGATATCTCCCTGTTCCTGGACATTTCCCTGTTCCTAGACGGCTCCCTGGTCCTCGGCTGTTCCCTGCTCTTGGACGAGTCTCTACTTCTCGACGGCTCCCTGCTCCTCTCATCCCCCTTCTTTCCCCTCACGCTCATCTTATTCGCCAGGATGAAATTCGTCTGCGGCTTGGGCGGCTTGTACCCGTTGACCATCGCCAGCATGTTATCCTTGCTCGGCTCGATCGCGTTCCTGATCGCGCTCCCGGCCCGCCGCCTGGGGATGGTGTTCTCGTCCGCGTTCTTAGCCAGCGGTCGCGCGCTCGAGGCGCTGCGGAACTTGGCGGTGCCGGGCTTGCGCGGCTCGCTCGGCGAGCGCTGCTGGGAGATGCTGCGACGCGGCCGTTTCGTGGCAGCTGCGGCGTTGTTCGAGTTGGGCTCCTTCAGGGGCTTCGACGCGTAGATCTCGCGGATGTCCGGCTTGCGCGCGCTCTGACGCTCTTTGTAGAGGTTCGCCGCGAGCTTCTCGCGGAGCTGCTGCGAGTGCATCAGGGTCTTGCCGATTTCGGCGGCGATCTCTTCGGCTTTCGCTTCGGAGGTGATTATCTGCGGGCGAGTCGAAGGCTGATTATGTCAGTGATGGGGATTGTGAGACTGGGCTTTTTAGGCTTTTTCGGAGAGACGACTATAGAATTTTTCCTCGACTTGTAAACAAAAGTAAGGTCAATGTAAATGTACCAATGAGTAACCATGAACCCCCTATTAGAACACAAACGTTGAAAAAACCTTTTTAAAACGTTTTTTCAAAAACGTTACAAAGGGTTTCAAAGCACGTTTCAAAAACGTTTTTTAAACGTTATGTTTTATTAGGGCCAGTATGTGACTAATAATGTCGGTCTCTATTCATTTTTCTTGGCCATATAACTTTTGACTATCTAAATCAGGAAAATAAATTTGCATTCAAATCTTTATCTATCTAATTATTTACGAAGCATTTTTGATTTTATGAATTTACTTAAATAAATTTACAAGAAAATTATGTCTGACAGAGTTTTTGCTCAAGACGTATAAATTTTACTTTCTCGAGCATATAGACAAAGGAATAATCCTTTTTATTTAACGTTTCATACATCCAATGATGTATTCAGTCACAATGTATTTCGTTTTCTAGTACTAGAGTACATTTTAAAATATAGTTAAACCCCTGAATCATGTAAAAATTAGTAGTCATTAATTTGTACCGGAAAATATGGCATTGCCCCAACAAGTAACCATTATTTTCATTACTTTATTTTCGTATACAATAATGCGTAAATATCATTTTCAATACAAATAATTAACATTGTTATTTATTATGTCGTTTTGTTTTCAGTCCGCTACTACACTATACACTTACTATAAACTATAACCTTTTAAAAAATCGATATTTTTTTAATGAAAGACGGCTTAAATTAAAACTTTTTTTGTCTTCTTTTATAAACTTTTTAGTCCATTTGTATGATCGAAATATTCAAAATCTATAACTAAAGAAAGAGACCCGATTTTTATCGAAAATTGTTCATTTTAGACATAAAATAGTTTGGGTCTCGTAGAAAGGCCCATTCGGAAAAACCCCGAGACACCTCTCTCCTTATTTGTCATAACGAAGTACCTCCTACAGTTTTAGTCAAATCCAGGACCCGCATTCCTGGTACTCCCCTTGTGTCACAGCCCTAAATTCCACCCCGTGACAAAGTATACCGGTCAAGCGATTTCGGTTAGTTATTTATTAGATCAAACGTGCGCTTCCCCATTTTTATTGATTTCATAAATTTTATCACAAACATCGATCTGTAAGCAGCGGTTTTTAATAAATTATAATAAATAGTTATTAAATATAAAAGAAATTTTTAGTTTAGACACGATTATGCATAAAATCTAATATAAACTGTCACTGTAACTTTATTAGCTGCAGCGATAAACATGGTTATCTATTATTGGTACATTTACTTTACTTATGGTAAAATCTTCAGTTTCATCTATCTTGATCAAGCTTGATATTAAAAGTATAAAGTACAGTCCTTGAATTCCACAAATTTTCCCTAGCCTTTTCACGCCAGTTTTTAACAAAAAAAATATATACAAAAAATTTTATTTATTATAGTATAGTTTTACTTCTGTAATTACAATAAATATTATTAACAGTAAGTGAAACACTCCAAAGTTGAACTGATTCTTTACATATAAGTAGCTAAACAATTGAAAAGTATGGTTTCCGAATCTTTTGCACTTGTTTACAATATAGTATTAATTTCAAAAGTGGATGTATTAGTCAAATTGTAGCCATAGTTTTTTATTTAGCTCTTAGCAAGGTTAAGGTGGTTCTATCGCCTAAAATAGACCATTTTTTTTAATGAATTTTTTCTATATTGCATGAATCTCTGTGAAATTTCATTAGGAGATATCCTGGAACGAATTAAACCATTTTTAAATCCTAGAAAGTTACAAGCCATTGTTTACTAAGTTTTCTTCGAATCTGATATTGATGAATTTCATTAAATTCAGTTAAACAATTGTAGATAGAGACGAAAATGAGTCTTTCCAAATTATAATCGGAGAAAAAATAAAAAAGATTAAAGCGATTTGTTGAATAATTTTTTCAATTGTTCAAGTATATCTATTTTATAAGTACTGAAATTCTGTTTAAAAAATTTTATTCAGTTATTTGAAATAGCAGTCTATTATACTACATTGTTTTCCACCATGCAATACATGAACAATTCATTAAAAAAAAGCTCTATTTTAGACCACCTTAATTTCATTTTTGGTGTTCAGAATTTTTTTTGTAAGATAAATTTTATTTGAATGTATTTGCACGCTTACAATTTTTGTCGAGTTTACTTAAAAAAAAAAACTTTATGGGACTAAATTGACCAATTTAACTACACATGATAAAACACAAAACGCTCTTTTTATATTTAGGCTTCGTATGACGTCAATATCACTTCTTACGGTATCCCAATTTTTTTTCTTGATAGTAGATATACTGTATTTTGGTGTTTATTTATTAGCTTTTACTTAACATACTTGCAAAAAATTTATAGTTAAGTTGATTGAATTATCCAGAATTACTTTACTAAAAAGTTTCATTAGGAAATTTATAAAAATTGTACTTAGAATAGATAATTCAAGAAAATCTAAAAAATTATTTTGCATAAAATAAATAAATAGCAAGAACTTGCTATTTTTTCTTTTCTAAAATGTTTTATCTTGCTACTTCAATAGTGGAAAAATAGTTGAATTTTAGTACGTATAGATAATAGTATTTTATTTAAGTAGTAAGTCTTCTCATTTCTTTAAATCACGTTCTCTTATCATAGTTCAGTTATAAAATTTCCAAGAAAATACTTTTTATTACATGTGTTTTGCTTTCTCTTAATCATATTGCATATTCTATATAATACTTTACTGTTTAAGCATGTCACGACTTTTAGAAACTTGATGTTTGTTCCCTACACTAATTGTTACATCCGTCTACAATTGGTTTTCCCTCCCAACTTATCATTGCGTATTATATAAAACTAAAAACAATGAAAATCCAAACTCCCGCATTTTATCCTGAAAAATTATATCTAACGATTCGAGAAAAAAATCTCCGCTCTCCTTACTTCCTCGCACGTGCAGGTATCTCTATCGAGCTGCCGCACAACAATAGTCTCGATGGGCCAGGGCCTGAGGGCGTATCTGGCCTCCTCGATTTCCGCCCTCAGAGTCATCTTCGTCTCCTCCGTGGCGAACAACATGCGCTGCACAAAGTCGTATAATTCTTGCAGGCTGAATGTATCGCCGTTCGCGACGTCTCCGTTGCCCTGGTTTGTGTGCAAGCACAAGATTATAAGCTTGATAAAGTACTTATACGTGAAATGTGGCATGGGTTGATATATATGTATATAACGTATGAGGGATGTGTTTAAAATGAAAAGATAAGACCATTTTGTTCAGAACGTTAACCACACGATTATTTTATATTAAAAAATTGGCATCGTCGCAATAAACAAAAGAATGTACACAATATATAATTGTTATACTGTTTTTTTGTACTTTTTTGTGTCCTTTAAACAACAACCGAGAAACTTATACTACGTATAAGATTACAAGTAGATAACCTAAGATTAGTAATTATAGTTCTCGTAAGTCTCTAGTTTCTACGAATTTTTCAAATATAAATATTTTGATATCAGTTGCATATATATGTGGGTGACTTTTGATGAAGCTCAAAACGATCACCGACCCTTTTTTTGTTTCTTCACTATCTACACGTGGGATGTGTCAAATGAACCGGTTCTGAATTCTGGCTTTGTTGAAATAATAGTAATTTATATGTATGTTTTATATAAACATAAATATTAGGAATATTTTGTATGATAATGACTTAAAAATGATATAAATTTTCGTGTTTCTCCTTAGCATCGTACTTTGTATGATTGGTTTTTTTTTGTAATGATTATTCAAGAAAAAAAGAAAACGCATTATATTTCAGTCGGTGGAAAAAACTAGAACCTAGAGCTAGTTTTCCTCTTTATTTAAAATAACTCGCAAAATAACAATCGTTAATCTGAGTTCTTGAAAAAGTGGAATTCTCTTAAGGCACCCGCCAACACGCGATCGGCTGAGTTTTCGTTTAAAAAATTTTTCTTGCTCTCTCTATCTCTCTTTCATTGCATTAATCCTATCTCTCGCAATCGTTCACTCACGCACACGCGCACTCTTTCTTTCTCTCTTCCTCTGCTGATTCACCGGAATGGCTAACAAAGTCGGAGTGTAAGAAATTGATATTCTTTTTTTGACGAAAAAAAAGAAGAGCATTGTTATCGAATCCACTTAAATTAGAACTTTCTTTGAAAAAAAAAAGAAAAAATAAACACCTTACGTCTAATATGTATCTCCATTGACAAAAAAGAACCGTTCTCAGAAGGAATAATTTAAAAAAATGGTTACGGCGCTGATGGAAGACGAGCGGCGTAAGTACAATGTCGATCTAAGTAGACGTTTCGAGTAAATTAACAAATGAAGTATGATTACAAAAATTTAAAATAAAAAATAGCACGAGCTTCAAACTTTGAAATCTGTACAAGGAAATTTCAATAAAAATGTACAATAATAATTGAATCTCGCTAGATACATCTCAATACATAAACTCATGTAAAAAAAATAAGGCTAGACAGATGTACTACAGCCGAATTACTCGCGTCGACCGATAATCGAGTTGAGTTGTAGCGTTGCTCATCGACTCGAAGGGAAATAACGACGAGATGGGGATGTTCTTTTCTTGCGTTTACTTCTTGATACTGATTATGTGTGCGATTTTCTCACAGCTCGTCCTTTCGTGGAGCATCATCGTCCTCGTCTTCCTCTTCGGTCTGAAAATAAAAAAAATACAACGTTAATTTTCATAAATTGCAGGGGACAATTTTAGAATCTATATTATTACTCGTGCTTCCGATTTAATATCGAAAGTTAGATTAACTTGTGCAACCGCAGATAATTATTGACTAAAATAGTTATTGATTAAAAGAAGCGAAAAATACCGAGATTATTGCATAACGTATCAACGTATGCACACGATAAGTAAATTTAATTGCTTTTTTTATCAATAATTGATAACGCAGCGATTATTCAATTTTAAGGCGAAAATATTTTTGTAAAAATCATTGAAATTAAACTCACCTCCGTGACGCCAGCACCCTCAACACCTTCGGTGTCGATGAATTTGGACAGTTCTTCGAGCGTCCTCTCGCCAGTGAATTCCACAGCCTGAAGAAAAAATTATGTTTAGAATAAAACATACGTGAAATGATACAAGTTGTGAACATAATTTATAGCATATGGATTGAAATTTACCTCGTTCGTTTCAGCCTTGTAGAGAGTGATGGTGGGGAAGCTGGTGATCTTCACATCTTCCAATTCGTTGGCAGTAGCGTCCATCTTGGCAATGATAACTTTGTCGCTCTCCGCGTACTTCTCACCAAGCTGATCGTAGATGGGAGCGAGCTGCTTGCAGTGTCCGCACCAGGGAGCGTAGAATTCAACGAGAACGTGTTTGCTCTTGTCGTAGGCGACCTCGGCGAAGTTGGTGCTGACGAGGGTCTTGACGGGGGTCTTGTCCCAGTCCTCAGGCAGCTCCTGGGTGAGCAGGTGCCTCTTGAGTTTACCATCGAAGTAGGCGGTGACGAATTCCCTGATGTTCTCTTGGGTAAGGTCGGGCTTGTCGGGCTTGTATTTGGCCATGTCCTCCTCCAGCTGGATAAGACGGAGAGCGGGTACGTTCTCCTTCTGCATGCCGAAGAACTCGAGGATGCGCTCGTGGTCGGCCTCATCGGCGTTGATGGACACGAACAGGATCTGATGGAGGAACAAATTTCAATGTAAAAAATATTGAATTTTTGTATTTATAGTAAGTTTTTTTTTGTAGAAAAATATTTACCTTTCCACGGAATTCCTGGGCGGGCTTCTTGAGCTCGTCGATGTATTTCTCGAAGTGACCAGCTTCCTGGCTCAGGAAAACGAGAAGGTGGCTCTTGATCTCTCCACCGAAGATGGTGCGGGCAGTCTCCTGGTTGAATTCGACAATGTATGGGAGGGACTCAACAAAGATCCAGGTCTTGAGGTTCTTGACGGTGAACTCGTCGGCAAAGACGGCAGGCTGGTCGTCGAACTGAAAAACGAAATTATAGATTTTAATATTGATTTATATGTTTTATATAAACGTAAAAGATTTTTTTTTTAATTTGAAATATACCTTCTTGAAGATGAGGACTTGTCCATCCTTAGCCTTGTACTCAGCGAAGACATCATCGTTGTTGGTAATACCAAACACATGGTTCTCAATCATTTTGCCAACTTCCAAGAAAGTCTTGGCGCTCTCAGTCTCCTGGTCCTAATATTTCACAAAATAATACTTAATTATTAATAAAAATAAACAATAAATAAATATTCATAAAAATATATAAAAATTCACATACCTTGAAGAAACCGACAATGACAACATCGTTGCTATCAAGTAATGTCTTAGCCTCATCAACAGTTTGCAAGTCCTTTGCAGGAGGTCCAGTCTTCTTGTTCAGCCAGCTGACAATGTCATCAGACTTGCGACCACCGCTGTAATCGATGAAGGTACCCTTGTGGTAGAACTTGAGAGTAGGGTATCCCTTGATCTTGTGCTTCTCAGCCAAGTCAGTCTCAATGGTGGCATCAACCTTTCCAAGCTTGATCTCGGATTTCTGTTCAAGCAATTCCTTGGCAGCCTTGGCAAATTCAGGAGCTAATGCCTTGCAGTGTCCACACCATGGGGCATCTAAAATGATTATTTTTATTGATAATCAAGTCTTTTTAACAAAAATCTCAATAAATTACTCTATATAACCACTTTTTTTATGATCACACCAAAGCAGTAGTTGAATCAGAAGTCTTTCAATAATCTTTGTTAATTCTAATTAAAGCACTTGTGTTAAAAAAAGCAAATGAATCATAGGAATACCAATTCTTTCTTTACACAGTGAGTAATGAATATATATTCTGTTGAGCATTTATATATAGTTTAAACAGTTTAAAATACAATGCTAAATAAATCTCTAAACATTGTTACTTTACAATGACTATATATACTTAAAACAAAGCTGTCCAGCATAGTTTGAATTTCCCCTTTTTATACTTTATTTCCAGTTGAATAAACAAACAATTAACCCGTCAAATGAGGTAAAATTGTATAAAATTACATTTGCATATTGGTACTTAAAATGAATAAATCACATTTTCATAAAGGTCAATATTCTAATTATGCAAATTTTCTTTAATAGGAAGTATTGAATATAATTTTTACCATCAAAGATTCAATCAATAATTATATAAAACATTACATTTTTATAGTTTCGTTTTACTTGACCTAAAATATAAGCTTCAGAAGTAACTCCTTCTTGAATCCATTAAAGAGGATGCTATCTTTATAGTAAATAATAACCATATTCAAAGTTCATTGAACAAAATATTAATAGCAAAGATTAATTAATTGAATGTCAAATAAGATTTAGATTTGCTTAGTTGTTAGAAATGTAACAATAGAAGTGCTAAGTCTGCATTGACCAAAGTGACACAAAAATTCTTCCATAATTACTTGCTCATGCTTTGGTACTTAATTCTTATCATTGCATCACGCGAAGATAATCAAAAAACATATGCTAGCATTGGAAATTTCAGAACCTAAAATGATTTCTACCACTATTTTGCTTCTATTTTGTTTAATAGACAGTAATCACTATGATTCATGAGCTATTTGTCATCCAACTACTTATTTAAGAGCGAGTGCAATAAATCTCTTAGAACCTCCAAGTTCTGTGTCTTCTGTAGGCAACTTCATTCATCACACAATAACGTGCACCTTGCCATTAAAAATTCCTCCTCTACAAATCGCAAATAAATTCGCCCCCTCTTCGCCCATAAATAACGTACAATCCACACACACACACACACACCCGCTACTCAGAATCAACCGACATAACTGTTTCCCACTTATAGCCCACCCACCGCGTCTCCCTATCAAAACGTCTCCGCAGCCCACGCTACAACTCTTATCAAGCAAACAACAAAAAAAAAAACATATGTCGCGCCGCGGGGCACCGAAAAACCTCGTAACAATCATCATCATCGTCGTCACCGAACAACGGTACTTACACACTCTCCGTCTCTCCTCTCTCCCGAAAAATAACGCGCATCAGCGACACGTCCCGGAAACGAACGCTGGGTGAAAATTTCGCGTCGTCGTGCGATTTAATCGCGATGGAAGAGGAGAGCCGTATAGCGACTAGAGATGATGATACGGTAGAGAGAAGAGAGAGAGAGAGGAAAATCGAATCCGATGACGTGGACACGGCCGCTAGACGGGTAGCATCTGGAGAGCGAGAGAGGATGAGCAGCCGCGAGGCGCAACAGGGCAGGCAGCACAGCGCTCCATAACGTATGAATGTACTTACACGGAGAGAAAACCCGCCGCGTATCGCGGACAAAGAAACCCCGACTCTCTCTC